>KK100149.1:2799-49214 GCA_000611695.1 Rhizomucor miehei CAU432 | reverse complement strand
CATTATATTCTTTACCATAAGATGCACAGGGTAGCATACATTTCTTGTACATCAATCGACGTTAGGAAACAGAAATGAACGCAAGAACTTGAAAAGATTGATGCTCGGGCCGATGCCATATCCTTCATCTTGCTCTAATAGCGAATGATCCTTGTAATCTTACTATCTAATCTATTGTTGAATCTGAACATTGCTTAAGATAGCACAGAGGAATTCGCAAGTAGTTTTGCGCAAGTGACTTTAGCGCGCAGATTACAGGAGCTGAAAAATACGTATAATGCAACATGGCTCACTTGAAGAAGCCATCACGCCCTGATCTCTTCTGATCACAACTCCAGAGAAATGTCTCAGAAGTATATTTTTTGGTACCGTGATATTAAATACGATTCGACTTCTGAAGAGGAATAAACGCTCTTTTGCTCAATATCCCGGAACATGCTACGCACTCCTGTTCATGATGCCTTATTGTGAGAGCATATCGAATTCGACAAGCAAACTTATACTGTAATAACGGATTCTCTGTTCTCTATATATGTCGATGTCGATACTTTTTCCAAGCCTCAGGCATGTTCAAAAAATTGCTCTCGCTCACAGCAACTACTTACAAAGATGCACAGCTCGTTGAAAGTATATAAGAAACCCTGATTGCTAATTCAAATAGGCAAACTGCTTCAGGCCGACGGCGTAAAGGGTGCACATTATCAGCGCAAACATGTAATGAAAAGAACGCAAAGTCAAAGGAAAGAACTTGTAGTTTAGATACACAGATCTTGTAGATATGTGATTACTGAGTCGTTTGTCTTTAGTTTCTCTAATTCGTTACGGAAACGAGTAAAGTGGGTTTCAGGTAAGAAGATCTATAGGTAGACTGCTGTGGCATGATTTGATGCATGGTAACAGCTTTTTCGTGGTGGATGCGTGTTGCTCAATGGGTGTTTTGTCGACACGAGTTCGGTCAGGAATTGAATTGTATCAATTGATCCTTGAATAACTCTATTATCGAAACATACGAAGATATGCCAGAAACAGAGCGCCTGCACCGGTAATGGTACCTGATAAGATAGGCATTGTATTAGTGGAAAAGGACTCTCTGTGCGAAATAGCTGAACAAGCGCATACCGATCATATACTGCAGGATCTGAAACTTGATGGCTTCCATCTGTGTCCTTAATCCAGCGATTTCACTTTCGATGCGAGTATCCGTCTCCTTTATCTTTATTTCCTGGGCGCTGGCTTCATCACGTATACGACCCTTTTCCAGATGCAGATCCAATCGAACATTAGCTTGTGTACGTGTGATTTCCTCCCGTAACTTTTGTCGAAGCTTTTCGAGTTCTCCCTGTAACCGTTCGTTTTCTGCCTTCATCATCGTAAAGTCGTTCTTTTCCAGTAGTTGAATCTCTGATTTAAGGTGTGCAAAATCCACTTTGTATGTGTAGATCGTCTTTAAAGTGATAGAGAATGTTTTAGAAAACAAAATGCATATCTGCATAGCAGCCTGCTGATTTTCTTTACCTTTTCTTGCTCTGCCTTGGTAACCATGCCCTTTGTCAAATCGGCCATACTTTTGCCAAGAAGTGTCAGAACAGCTTTTATTTTGTGTGCTGGCATGTAGTAACTTTCAAAGTACCTCTCAGAGATGACTTCTCGAAGTGATACCATGATTGCTTCGCTTTGTTCTCGTGTAAATCCCTCTGATTCTAGACGCTCGACGAACTTGAATGTGTCAAAATGGTATCCAGAAAGTTGGCGCACAGAATTGGCTGCTTGCAACGCGGCTGGTCGTCTGAACAGCAGGCCTGCATGAGCTACGACGACACGATGTTAAACCATGCTGTAAGTCAGGCATTTAATAGGCATTGAATAGTGCACCTCGAAGAATGGTGGATGACATTAAAGTGGTGTGTGTTAAATGCTTTAAAGGAAAGTCTACTCCGTCAGGGCAAACGTTTCTGGTGACATACCTGCCATTGATTTGGCTTCAAGCATAAAAGAATAAATTGTTTCAGCAGAAAAAAAATCAAGAGGCTTACTAATAAATACTTTATTCTACAGAGTTATAGTGGTTCCATTGCTTGGTTGCTGTTCCATGCTAGTAGTAGATGAAAGCTCGATTAAGTATTACCATCGCATCATCTCACAAGCAAACTTGAAAGGGATACCCAGCGAGTTGATTAGATTTAAGCGTTCTACACATCTATAAGGATATGGCTCTGTAGCTTGACCAGATCATCTTGGATCACCTTGAAGGCTACATTAGCTACACTTCTGAGAGCCAAATTTCGAGCACTGAAAAACGCGCTGTGCTCTGGAAAATGCAAAGGAGCAATGGGGCTCTTCAACTTTTTCCAAAAGAATGGTGGAAAGATATTTAGAGGAGCTACCTATGCAGTGCAACTAATGTGCTTTGCACATTGCTTTAATCAATATGTCGTTGAAGCGACTTTTGTGGGTATACGGACTTGATTTGCTCATTACGGACTCTCTCTCCTAATTCTCGACAGTGTATGGGACCCTCTATGCTTCCGAATTTCAACATGACAGGAGACATTGTCGCTGTTGATCATATTACTCCACGCTTCAAGGGGTATGATCTGGGTGACGTGGTTGTCTGCATATCTCCTTGCGTCCCTGGTCGTGCAGTGTTGAAGCGTATATTGGGATTGGTACAGCGCCGCGCGACATTTGCCACAAACATAATTTTATATTCACTAGTTCTCCTTTTTCTTAGCCTGGTGATAATGTATGCGTCGATCCAACAGTATCAGATCGAAAATATATAAGGGTAAAAGATCCGTGATCTCGTTATAGTTCTCATGTAATTAATGATTAGAAAAATTACACACAAAGGTACCTGAAGGGCATATCTGGGTCACTGGAGACAATTTGAGCAATTCCACAGACTCTAGATTCTACGGACCAGTTCCCTTGGGTCTGGTGCGTGGAAGAGTCATAGCTAGGGTATGTATTATTTCTTGGACAAGACCTGACAGACTCGTTGACAGATATCTTATTACATTGCAGCTTTGGCCAGAATGTCGGAGGGTGACAAATCCTTTAACTGAAGTCGACTTTGATACTTACAATGCATCCTCGTAAAACAGATCTTCTTTTCTGCATATTCAGTCTTTTTATTTACCTTTATTTCTCCACAAATCCAACACCCCATTCTATTTCATCGTAGATGTTTTACCTGCATCTCCTGTACTTTGCATTTACCTATTAAATGTCTCTGTCGGTCTGCGCCAACCAAATCGGCTAGGCGGCACTCAAAAGCGGTCACCCAAATTGAACTTGTCCACTGGGACGTGCCTCTTAAGCTTACTTTAAGCCCTTTGAAATGAGTGACCACGAGGAACAAGATCTGCGCTACGAGGAGGAAGACGATCATTTACGAGACGATGAAGAGGAGCCCGAAGAAGAGGAAGAAGAAGAAGAAGAAGAAGACGAGGAGGAAGAAGAAGAAGAAGAAGAAGAAGAAGGATCGGTAAGTGTCAATCACATGGATTGCATCGCCTGCGACTGTTGCTGACAATTGCGTTGTAGCGTCCCAAACGAAGATTAGTTAGTCGGTTCATTGACGAAATGGCGCTTGTTGACGAAGACGAAGATGAAGAAGAGGAGGAAGAAGATTACAGCAAAGAAGGTATGATTGTGCAGTTGCGTATGTCTCCGAACAATAGTACTGACCCTGGATAAATAGATGGATTTATCGATGAGGAGCCAGAAGAGATCCCTTCGGAAGCAGTCATGCAACGGCAGCGTTTGGCTTTGGATCGACAGAAGCGCGAAGTGGAATACATGGACGAAGAGCAGGTTGCCGCTCACTACGCCAGAAAATACGGTGGTCGACGAACTCAAGCGTTCACTTCATCGGAAGATGTTCCGCAGCAATTGCTCTTGCCCAGTGTTAGCGATCCGAATCTTTGGATGGTTAAGTGCAAGGTATGATTGCTTTGGCATCAGAAAAAATATGCCAAATGGATTGGTTCTAAACATTATCGTTTCCAGCCTGGAAAAGAACGAGACATTGTCATGGGAATTATGAAGCGATATTTCGATCGTCAATACGCGGATAACCCCATTGAAGCAATTTCTGCTTTTGCTCGCGAATCACTCAAAGGCTACGTTTACATTGAAGCACGCCGTCAAGCTTATGCCCAACAGGTAAAAGCGTTTGAAGAAGATTGTTCATAAAGACATTCTATTTATCGAGGAATGACCAGGCTATCATGAATATACCATACGTATATGCCACAACGCTTATGCTAGTACCGATTAAGGATATGGTGGACTCTATTAATATTCAGAGACGGAACACTGAAATTCCTATCGGAGGATGGGTCCGTATCAAACGCGGCAACTATGCAGGCGACTTGGGTAAAGTCTTGGAGGTTTTTGCCAATCAAGAAGCTGCACGCATCAAGCTTGTTCCACGCCTGAACCTTGGCAATGAAAATGAAGACGATTTCGATCGAAAACGCAAAAAGGGTGTCAATTCTGTGCGACCGCCACAACGATTGTTCAACCCAGAGAAACTACCAAAGAGAAGCATTGCTCATCTCCAAAAGAAAGGCGTTTATTGGGTGCTCGGTACTGACCATTTCCGAGATGGATACTTGGAAAAGACAGTGAAAATCACAGCACTGCAGATAGAAGACGTGAATCCATCGCTGGAGGAGATTTCGAAATTTGTTGGCGAAGAATACGGCGACGAATCCGAACGCACACTCGAATTGTCAGCATTATCTCTACAGGCAGTAAACGATGCCCAAGCCTCAGCTCTCTTACAGATGGGCGACACTGTCGAAGTTACAGAAGGCGATATGATTGGAAGTGTGGGCAGAATCGACTCCGTTAACGAGACATCTGTCGTGGTTACTCTTAATGTTGATGGAATCCGAAAGAGAGTTACTCTTCCAGCAAAGCAAGTTCGTAAAAAGTTCACAGAGGGTGATCACGTCAAGGTCATCCATGGACGACGAAAAGATGAAAGCGGTATGATTATCAAGGTCGAAGGCAATGTAATCACCTTGGTGTCAGATACATCCTTGGAGGAGATCAAAGTATTCGCCAGAGATCTACGAGAAGCAGGCGAAGTAGATCTAAGCAAGACTGTGATCGGCAATTACGAACTTCATGATCTTGTGCAACTAGAGTAAGTTGACTGACTTGCCTTTTTTTCAATTCTACTAATTAACCGACAAATCTTGTTGCGTCAGTGCTCACACCGTTGCCGTTATTATTAAAGTCGACAAACATTCTCTCAAAGTAATGACCCAGCATGGCGAAGTGCGAACGATACAACCACATCAGATCACAAATAAGCGAAACAGGAAGGATGTTGTTGCCACAGATGCAGAAGGAAACAGCATCCAGGCTGGCGATTCAGTTGTAGAGGCACGTGGAAGCAAGCGTCCTTGCACAGTGCTACATGTATTCCGCAATCTGGTGTTTTTGCATTCACGAGAGAATACCGATAACTACGGCGTATGGGTAGAACCGACACGCGCCGTTGTCAGCCTTGCACCAAAGGAAAACACAATGACGAATGATATACGCTCACCGATGCATGATCGAGGATCGTACAGAGGAGGATTTGACGGTCGCGGCAGAGGTCGAGGCGGAGCACCTCGAGGCGGATTCATGGGCCGTGGACGCGGTGGTCGGGACAACCTATTATCGAAAACTGTGCGTATCACCCAAGGTCCACACAAAGGCTACATTGGTATCGTCAAAGATGCAACAGATACAATGGCGAGAGTGGAACTCCATACAAACTGCAAGGTCGTTAATGTCGATAAAGCCAAGCTGGTACTGGTCGACTCTTCTGGAAGTACAATTGGACCTGTTGTGGACTCTCGCGCTGCACCACTCTCTAGACTGCCAACAGAGGATCGCTTCGCACCTGCAGACGGTGGATACCGTGGTCTGGCAGCACAAACGCCAAGACGTTACGGTGACAGTGCAATGACACCTCGATACGGTGCTTCCGCACAGACTCCTGCATGGCGATCAACTGCACGTACACCCAATCCATATGCAGCCGATGGCGCCAAAACTCCTGCTTGGCATGCAAGTGCTCGCACACCGAACCCATACGCTTCTGCCAAGAGTACTGGTGGATCAGCGTGGGATGCAGGCAACAAGACACCAAATCCATATTCATCGGAAAGAAACTCAAAACAATCTGCTTGGGATTCCGGGTCCAAAACACCATCATGGAGTAAAGAGACTCCTCGATGGACAAGTTCTGGATCAAAGACTCCTAGTCACAACGATTTCGGCAACAAGTCTCCTACCTGGAGTCGACCGAGCGATCGCGACACTGCACCTACCCCTGGAGTTCATGCCTCCACAGTACCGGCAACTCCTGGCGTAAGTTCTTTTAATTGTCAAAAAGTTTTCATACTCATTAATGTTTTCCTTTCCCGCAGGTTATAAACGATGATGTTGCACCAACACCTGCTGCTTACCCGCAAACTCCTAGCGCAAACTTTGCACCAACACCATACGAAAGTGCAGCAACACCATACTTTAGCGCACCGACACCGGGAGTACATTTGGCTCCAGCGACGCCTGCTGCTATCAGCGCACCAACACCCGGCAATCTCACTGCACCTACTCCGGGTGCATATATACCTGCTACACCGGCTGCTGGATTGCAACCACAGACACCTTTCATGTCTTCTAGCAATGATTACGAAGCCATGGAGGAAGAAGGTAGGATGAAGCCATCGTTATTGTTACTTGATGGAAATGTCCTTACGAGTATGCTTTATAGTTGAAGAAGATTCTTCCAATTGGCCTATCGAAGACATTGAAGTCAAACTTACAGTATCTAGCGGCGAAGCAAAGGCTGGACAGCTTGGATCGATTGTCAGTGTTGACACATCAACGCGCAAGTGCACAGTTACACTCAACGACAATGGTTCCAAGGTTGTCGTGCCGTTTGATAGCATGGAGCCAGTACGACCCACAAAGAAAGATCCAGTTAAAGTCCTCTTTGGCGAACACCGTGGTGGCATTGGTGCATTCATTGGTGTCGACGGAACGGATTGTATCTTGCGACTGAACAATCAAGGAACCGGTTTCAAGTTTGTAAACATCAATGCTGTTGGCAAATACACTGGAACAGAAAATGTTATGGATTAAGACATGAAAAGGATCGTTTCTAAAGTAAAAAAAATGTACATAAAAAAGTTGCTGGTTATCAAAGATTATCCCTCACATTTATCTGTCGGTTCATTTCTGTTTCTAAAATAAAGTTCTATACATTTGTAAATGTATGGCTGAGAATGCAGTAAATTCACGTCATGCCCGCATGTTGATATCAATTGATGTGTTTGCGGTTACGGCGTACGGAAATTTCAATTTATTACATTTTCCATCGTGGATCTCCTTTTCTCTTTTCTGTTTCTCGAATTTCAAACATGATTTGGACTGCAATGAACAAGCACACAATTACTGTGACAAGAAACCTCAAGCCTTTAAAAACGCGAAATGAGAATTGGATCCGGATAGACAAGATAAACTCTTTTGATTCTTACCATCAGCCGTTCCAAAGGTGTGGTTCAGCATGTCAATCATGCCATCGACGCCGACACAAAATCCAACCAAATTGGCAATCATCATCATTAGAATGTTGGCTACTGCGCCCAAACCGCATACGAATCGATAATATGGTTTTGATCCAAACTGGATGTGGCACCACATTAGAAATGCACAAAAAGCTATATATACTTGATTGTTTCATCTTACCTTTTTGTAACTGAATATACGAGATGCGATGAGTTCAGGCATCAAAAACAAGCAAATGAGCCATCCCCATGCCAACAATTTGAGTTCAATGTCATGCCACAATGCAACAAATGTGAACACTGGCCACATGTTGTACATCATATACTTGGAGCCTCCCAATGGAATGAAAATGTAACTAAGGCAAACATCCATCCATCCATCAGTCAGTCAGTCAGTCAAAGTTCCAGTTATGTAAGCTCGGGAAATTCTATTTTTTACCGAATGATCCATCGATTAAATGTACGATGCCAGCTTTTCCAAAACCTTTGCGCTGAGAAATTGTTGCTCATGCATCGAATCATGTTTTCTTCGGTGTAAATGCCATCCGCCAGCGCCCACAGTCTAAAGAACCTCCAGGGTATCAAGAGCTTCATCCAGATAATGACCAGGTTGAAATATCCAATCATGCTAAGCTGCAGAGGTGTGTCGCCTTCCCATGCCTTGGCCTTGCTGATGGCTACCACATACAGATAGTGCAGTGTGAGCTCCATCACCAGAATAATGGCAGCAACACGCACTGCATACATCAAGACAAATCGTCGTGTTATCTTGTTGGAAGGATAGCGAACCTAGAGAGTGTAAAAGATGAAAAAGAAAAAAACTTGAGAATCTACACCGTTCATACTTTTCATGTTTGCATCTGAGAGTGTACCTGTGAAATGAAATCATTAAATGTAATGATCGGTCCACATAGATAAAGAGGGGTGTAAAGGACATAGGCGACAAAGTTGATGTAATTGTAATCTGATGCAAAGCACGGTACAGTTATACGGTCCTTGTCTGTCAATGGACCCGCCAGTCGATCATCCTTCTTTTCCAACAACAAGAAAATTATATTAATCAAATCAAAAAGCATTGACTTTTGGTCTTTTTTTTACTTACCTCGTATGTACTCCGTGGTCGTTTGCATTGCCAGTAATAATCCATGTTGAACGAGATCAAACGTAGCATAACAAAGTTGAATAAAATATACCATCGTTGTTGAATGCCTTGGTATTCATCCTAATAATATAATTGGTGTGAGCGCTAGATATAACAAAAATCATGTGAAAATAGAGAAAAAAATGCTTACCAGCCAAGCAAATGATTCACCCAAAAGTGAGCTGAAATAGTAACCTTTGTAATACTCGTTTGAAAATAGAACGCCGAGGTTAAATGTCCATGTTAATATAGGGTTGTAAATGGATCCTGCTGCCAATTTGCCAATCGCATAGCTGAGGGTAACAATAATCATGATTTTCAAGATATTGGCGCCGTTCAGGACAGTAACAACGATAAGTGATGATATGAAGAAGAAGTAGATGCGGTGGAGCGGTTGGTGAGGTTGTTTGATGGGTACTTTGTGGGTAACGGTGAGGATACGATGCAGATGGCTCAGCGAAAGATACACTGAGGCGAGGAGGAGCAAATACGGTATATTGTCTCGAAAAGTCGCATACTGAGCGTCGCTGTTGTCTACTCTTCTGTCGGGAATCCAGCCCTCTGAGAGTAAATGCTCGTATTCTTTGTAATGCGGATCGTCCTCTTTTATTTTCATGTATGTCAGGCGTGTGTGTGTCATCAGGCATAAAAATGTAAATTTCCATCTCTTTTTTCTTACCTGTGCTAAGTTTATAAGTGACATAGAACATGTAAGGAACAACAATTGAAAAGCAAAAGTAATAAAAGTAGAATTCTATAATGATACAAGTAAAACTTAGCAAACTGATAGTCGCGCGTTCTTTGTATAGTTATTTGGGGGGAGAATCTATCTACCTCGAGTATGCCATCGCGGCGCACTAGTTGTCGACAGTGCTGGATTATGGCCGTGTCGATGATGAGTGTCATTCTTTTCACTCTTGGCTTCAGCTCGGCTCAAGAGCTCTGAGCTGTCCATTGTCATTGTTGGTATTGACAGTTGGAATTATGCCAAAAAGCCCAAAGTTTCGTGAAAGCCCGTTTTTGCCCTTCTTCAGACGGCGCCAATGCCCTGAGTTCCCTTTTCGAGCAAAGTCCGCTCAGTTTCTCAAATTACCGCATTATTCGAAAGAACAGATATTTGAAAGAGATGGTATTTTGTAGTAAAGTTGTATCGACACACAAAAAAGGTAGTAGATGTAATGCTAGTTTTGATGCACATTTGTAGTAGTGGTTACTTCTATTGGTATCCTTGTGCCCAATTGCCAGTGCTGGGCCGTCTATTGTTGTTGTTTCTCACTCTTCCAGTGCTTGCACTAGACGCCATCATCATGGGTGACGCTGGTGGTGGAGTCATCATCTGTGGAGGAGCCATCATTCCCATACCCATATTCATGGGCATCATACCACCCATGGGTCCAGCCTGTGCAGCCATTGGCATCCCCATGCCATAAGGTGCTAATAATTGGCCGTACATAGGTGTTTGCATGGACAACATGGACTGTCGATTTTGTTCGTTAAGCGGTGTAGACTTGCTGGATGATAGTCTAGGTGCACTTTCACTGCGAATCATTTCTGATCTTCGACGAGCATCGGTGCTACTCATCTTCTTATTGCTTTTATTACCGTGATGGTTATCCGGTCGCAATGCTCTTTCTGGACCTGGGCTACGGCTTCTTCGTTGCTGGCTCAATCTCGAGAGGTCCATGTCACTTTGGCTGGCTCGCATCATATGCTGCTGATATCCATAGCCTATTCCGCCGCCACCATTTATGTTTCCTCGTCCGCCTCCTTCTTGTTCCAATTGCTGGAAACTTAGTGTATGCGTGCTTTTGGAGGGTAGTTGACCCAAGAGACCTTCGATGGGAGCCTTGGATGAATCGAGACGCTTCTCGTTCTTCTTGTTCTTTCTGGATTCTTGCTTTTCGCGCTCGAGATTCTCTAGCATATCCATGGCGGATATACTTCTGCGATTGCCCATGGAAGAAGACCAGCCAGTGCTTGCTGATACTTGTGATTGCGGTGGAGGCGGCGCCAACATCATGGCTGAATTTTGGTATTGTTGTATCTGTGCCATTTGCTGGGCATGCTGCATTTGCCATTGCATAGGGAGCGCGGCCGCAGTTGCTGGGTTGTACATGGCATCCATCTCGCCCATAGTGGATCTCCTATTCCTTCGGTATCCAGGTGGCACAGCGCTTGATCTCTTTCCGTATGTTGTCGAGGTGGTCGTCACTGTCGATGTCTCTGGCAGTGTCTCCGGCTGAGGCACCTCTGCCATGACAGAAACAACTTGTCTCCATCGTTCAATGGCATTATATTTACCACTAGGTGCTACAGAAACTTCATCCTCCACGTATGGATTTTCTGTCTGATGCTGCTGTTGCTGTAATTGAGCAATCAAATTAATATCGCCGCTGGAACGTGATCGTCTGTGCATGGATGGACCACGTTCGAGTTGCCGAAGTGTAGACATTCTCCGAGCTTTGAGGTTCTCGTCTTCTGACGAAGCGGTAGTGTTTCCAAGGATCATTGCCGACGTGCGCTTTGCAATAGCTGCAGGTCTGGACTGAATGACCTCTTCTTCCTCACTGTCGTCATCATCTTTTTTGAAATGTAAGCACAACATTGCATATATAGCAAAACAAATAGTTTGTGTTACCTTGGCTTTCTGATGCATCATCGTCGTCGTCTTCGTCATCGCTAGGTGGTGGTAGGTGCTGGCTGACTCTGTGATTCGTTGGCATGAGGTTGGTCGAAGACTTGCGAGCAGCAGGTGTTGGTGCACTTGTATCAGACTCGTCATCATCATCATCATCGTCGTCACTAGGTGCAGGTAAATGCTGACTAGCTCTGCGTCCGGAAAGCATGAGGTTCGTTGAAGACTTGCGAGCAGCAGGTGTGGGCGCTGGCACATCATCATCTTCGTCATCGCTAGGAGCAGGCAGGTGCTGGCTGACTCTATGTCCCGAAAGCACGAGATTTGTAGATGACTTGCGTGCAGCAGGTGTAGATGCACTTGTTCCAGAATCATCATCGCTGTCTTCCGACTCGTCGTCGTCGTTCTCGTCTTCGCTTTCAAGTTGTTGTTTCTTCTTGGGTGCTGGCGCACGCAATTGACTCATTCCAAGCGATGATAGATTGTCTTTTTTCAAAATTGTATCATCAATTAAATCAATTCATGGTCGGATAATGATCACATGCAGATGTACCTGAAGTAGTAGTGGAGCCTACAGTCCTTGGTGTGATGCTATTCATCATTGTTGACTGTCGGTAATGTTCAATTCTCATTTCTGTATCGCTGCGCGTTCTATCAGCTAGCTGGGGAGAGGATTCGAGAAACTGGGAGCTGCTTCGAGTCCTTCTTCTCTGTGAAGCTTCCATGGGTCGTTGTTGTTGCTGCTGCTGCTGCTGCTGCAGTTCTGACTGTAAAAGCAATTGGGACCGAGGCCTAGGATGCTGCTGCTGGTGCAGCGGCCTACTGCTGCGTCGCGCTCCAGGGTTCTCTATACTGTCTCGCATCGAGTCGCTAACGTGCGATTGGTGGAATATAACACTCTTGATCCAGGGTTCTGCATCGCTGCCATCCTCCTCATCGGGCGTCTTTATGGCTTTTGCAAGAGCTAGACGAGAAAGAGATACAGTGACGTTATCAACATTGTATGATGACATGTTATTGATTAAGAAAAGAGCTGTTGTTGCTGCAAAAAGGTCATCCTTTCAATTGCTGGAACATTATTTTTAAGGTCGTACAAAACGATTGACCTTCTTTGGATGGCACTCAGCCTTTCGAAAACAGGGAAAGTTTGCAATTGATATAATTAGACTACGATCTATGTTAATTTTTATCTCCCTAATGATCATTATACATTTTCGGTTGAACTGCCAAGCAAGGAGAGCGGTTTTGGTTGTCAACAGTTGCGGCAGAAGACGCTCATTAGATCACCTGCAGCAGCAGCAGGCCAACAAGACCCAGATGCAAAGCTTAACTGAGCGCGTCGTATCAGGCTAACACTCCTTTTCAAACAAGAGGACCATATGTGGCAGTTCTTATTAGCACAAGCATCATCAAAGCATGTTCAATTTGTGATGCACTATTCAAGAGACCTAGCATTGTTGCCATGTTATAGCCAGAAGCATTTTTTAAGCGATAGATGAATCAAAGAAAAAACATGTTCCCATCAACGATAATGACGTTTCTTCACGTTCAGGATATCAAATGCCAACGCGATCAAGAATCGTAATCCGGTGTAAAAAAGAAGGCAATTTTTAATGCGATTCTACATTGTTGGAGAGAAAGACACAGAGAGACACTAATTATGCGAGGGGACTAATAAGCCTATAAAAAGCATACAGCAAAGTAAGCAATACTTAATAATATGTTTCTGCGTATGTCAACAAAACACATACTTCAACCAAGAAGGACGAGGGTTGCTGTGGGTCATGCCGAGGTAAATCACAAAAGGAATAAAACCCCAGTGGAGGATTTGCTTGGAGACATCAACAACCTTTATGCGATTTCGCAAACGCATGTTACTACCGGGGATGCAGAAAGTGTCTCCAAGTTCTCTTGCTTTATTACCTTCCAGATAGATTCCTTTGTCGAGTCGTTCATGGTTATATTCGTTTTCTCGGAGAACAAGGACTCTCTGCTTGAACAGGCTTGACCTGACCCAGTTCTAAGGTGGCTGATTCAATTTCCCAAATTTTGAGGTGACGGGACCTGCTTTAAAGCATAGCAAAACCATTGACTAATGGCCGAAGAAAAGATTGTGCCACGCGAAGAAGAGCTTGTGGAGGCTATCAAGAAGCTCAAGCTTGAGAATCCCGAGTTTGGCATCAAGAAGGTCTTTACCAAGCTCGCAGAAACTCACTTGACATGGACGGTCTCGGAGAAACGTGTCAAGAAGCTCATGCAGGCCCAAGGTCTGACGCAGCAAAACCAGCACGGAGAACAGCAACAGCAGCAACAGCAACAGCAACAGCAGGAAAAAGGGAGCAGCGAGCAAGAAATTGTAAAAAGTGGTGTTGAGGGCGATCCTTCTATTCCAGTTTCCTTTATTGACCCGAGATTGGATATTACGTCCGTTTCTACAAATGTGGTGGTAAGTTTTGCGATATGGAAAGAAATCGGAGAAAAAGAGGACCCATTTCTTCCAAATGAATAGGCCAAGATGATTGATCCAGTTATCGGCAAAGGCCTGTTTGCTGCACGAGACATCAAAAAGAACGAAATCATTTTCCAAGAAAAGCCATTCGTTTATTTCCCACCATGGGAAGGATTTGCACTTGCTCGTGAAGGCAACGCTTGTGGACTGTGCGCAAAACCATTCATGAGAGCAAGCCGTCTGGCTGTGCGATGCCCACACTGTGACATGACATACTGCAACAAGATATGCAAATCGACTGCATGGGAGACGTTCCATCAACTCGAGTGCACAGCGTTGAACCCAGCCATGCTTGATTTCATGCGTTTCTGTGAAGGCGAGTCGTGGATTGCACCCATGGCCGTATCACGCATGTATGCGCACATGATCTTGGCTCACCAGCGTGGAAACCTCGATACCGTCAAGGGCCACTATGAAGCATTCGCAACAGTGAACCAAGCTGAGCGACAGGCCAAGGAAACCGAATGGATTTTCATGGAACACCCTACACGCGAACTCTGGGCCAAGGCACGGACATTGCTTGCAAAGGCATACAATCCTCCACCCAAGAAATGCAAGATCTCCAAGCCGTTGCCAAGCGACCTGGCTGCAAAATTGTTTGATGATGAGGATACGTTCCTGAACTATATGGGCAAATTCAACATTAACAATCAAAACGGTGGTATGTACTTGGTGCAGTCGCACATGAACCACAGTTGCATTCCCAACGTCACCATCGAATATCCATTGCCCACATCGCAGTATAAGCTCGAAGTGCGCGCTGCACGCGATGTCACAAAGGGAGAACAGCTTTGCGAAACCTACGTCAACCCTCGTTGGAACAAGGAAACGCGTATCAACTATCTGAACAAGACATACATGTTCCAGTGCAAGTGTGAACGCTGTGAAAAGGATTTGCCGTTGACGGATGAAATGCGACGAGACTTGAGATTGCGTCCTGAAAATGACTAGAATCTTGATATGTTTAACGTTTCCTTTTACACGATCTACTGTACATATACTCCTCAATTTCTATACTCCCAGCGGAAGAACAAGGAAAAAAGAAAAAAGAACAACGATAGAGCACGCCGATGTACGATATACACAATTTACATGTATACATATACCTTTTTGCTTGCAATGTTTTGAAAAGTTTCAATGAGGGTATGTAGGCCCTTAAGGTAGCCATGATCCGGTTGATCGGCAGGATCCTCTGGCGAGTATGACATGCTCTCCTGGTTATCCAGATACTGTTGTCGAGTCACACATATGGCAAAATCAACGAGCCGGATGTGTACAGGTTTAAACGTATCGCCTCCATCGTAATTGATGAGCAAGCTCGATCCATAGAAGCGATACCCGTTCATGGACGAAATGATGCTTTGCAATGTCCACAGCTTTGCTATCAAGTCCGGTATAAATCTGCCTAGCAGTTGCGTACCGTCATGCAAGAAGCTGTACAACGTCTCTCGAAATTTGACAGGCGTCAACCTCCGTCCAGTATACTTGTCCTACACTGAGCATCGACGTAGTTTTGGTTTGTACACTTGCATGCCGCACACGCGCACGCTTATTGTCTGGCTAGTTGACTGCCGACATTTGCGTGTTTGACTTTCCATCTTTTGACGCGCAGCAAAGACTCCGTGCTGTCGTGTGCCCATTTTCAGGTCGAGCACGCACGGATGCTCTAAGCCAAATGTAAGATCTTTCAGTACAAGCAAGTCTTGTTCATCATCCAGCATTAGCGGTCGCGTCGTTGACAAGGTGGATGCTCCTGTGATTGTTTCCTGATACTTGTCCTGCCGAGAACTATTATGATAATTCGTCGCTAAAAGGTCAGGGTCGCCAATGATCTGGCTGTGATCCTGCATGCGGGAAGGCGTAAAGTAAGGGTCGGCGGTGTATGGAGGATGGTCACTCTTGTAGACAGGTCGCACGGGTAATATGCCTGGAGTCGTTGATCGGCGTACAAGCGGCCCAACGTGGCCTGTGCGTCTCATTGTTCCGGCAGCCATGGCGTCACTCTGCAGCTTTTGCCTGCCTTCTTCGAGAACAATAGTAGGCATTTTTATTCCTTAAAATTCGTACATCACCCATGTACCGTGGTATAAACAGCTTGAACTCATTGTGACGCTGTACATCCTCGTAGAAATGCTTCTCCTTTTCGACAATGGCCTTCGCAATCGCTCCATTGGACCGTCGAAATATTGAAACATGACCACCCACTCGACATGAAAATGGCGAAAAGTTCAAGCTGTTCTTGTGAGTGAACTGCAATTGGGCGAAAATTGTAGACAGAGGGAAAAGAAGCTTGTCTGATTCATGCTCAGGGCGGGACATCATAGCGTAAAAAAAAGCCAGCCAGCCAGCCAGCCTACACACTACATTTTCTGTCAAATGAATGTCTTTGTTTTTATCTGTGTGCGTGAGGTGTGCGCGTGTGCGTGTGTGTAGTGTTCATGGTTCAAGGGAGAAAAGGTTAAGATATGGGGGAAAAAGGTATCTTTTTCGTCATTCGTTAATGCATGAAATGAAGAATAAGGAAAGAGAGTCGGTTGGTGGTGTGGAAGAAAAGACAAAGGTGGACTATGTTGTATCCATACGAGTCGAAGCATTATCGTTGCTAACTTGCGCATCAGGTTTGTTGCTGTTCTCCACTTGGACTTGCTTTGTCGAGTTTGATGATGACGATGATTGGGGACCTGCCACACCGACCACTCGTAGTCGCTGCAACCAGAGTTCTGCACGTTCTATGGTATCCGAAAACACGGCTGAGACGGACCGCAACATTTCAAGGGATTCATCTCCAAATGTAAGCAGTTTGATAGAAGTCTCGTGCACACGGCCAGGAGCCTGTGGACCTAGCGCCGGCGAGCTTGCAGGAGATACCGTTGTAGACGTACTAAGAGTCGCCCATCTTCCCGGTAGCGCAAGTATAAATCGACGAACGCTTGCCTTTGCCTGCTCTGGTAAACCTGTGCCGGCGTATTTACTCACAACGTCGACAACTTTGCGGAGGGTATCAATGATTTCCTTCTTGATCGCTGTTAGCGTCGAATTTGCCGTAGAAGGTGTAGCGACTGCTTTGGACTGGCTGCCGTTGCTACTGGATCCAACAGCGAGTGAAACAAGGAAGTTGCGAAGTAGTTGCATTTGCTGCTCAATATGTTTAGTTGCATACTAAACACACGAATTGGCTCATTGTCAGTTTATACAGAATATGCGACGCATCTAGTACACGTTACCTCTAGCCAATATAAGCAGTAGCGCAAGCATTTCATGCTCTCTTCACTAATCACTGCAGCAGTTGTACCAGCAGCTGATCCAGCGTGCATCACAATTTGTTGCCAGCGACTACGAGATATCGGTTCAGGGCGGTGGCGCACAGCCGTGGGTTTGGTGGTACTGAGACTGTACGGTCGATGAGGAGACGTTGAGCGCGATGCAGGTCTGGATCGTGGTTTCCTGGACACTGCTATTTTATTTATATATAAATCAATTATATGTCTTGCCGCGCCGCTTTTTTTCACAACATACCTAATCTGTCATCACGTGCATCTTCAACGCCCCTTCTTCTTCTGACACCTTCACGCTGTGGTTCATATGTATCATTCAGAGAAGCTCGAGCGAGAGCTTTGGCTGCTGCCAGAGCAGCTTCATCCTCTTGCTCTGTTCCAGGTGCAACAAGTGGTTGAAACTATACAGGAAAAGTGTGCGTGAGCCAAAAATAAAGGTTGTTGTTAACGACCTCTTTGTATCCCGTCGTTTCTTTTACCTCGGGCGATTCCGAAGGTGCACGTCGTCCAAATTTGTCATAAATCGGGGCAGCAAAAGATTCCACCATTTCTACGCCGTACTTTACAACTCCATTCGATTCCTTTGTGCTTTGGTACGCACGCAAGGCAGAGTTTACGAGCGGGAAACGGCGCATAAACGGCTGCTGCTGCTGGGACTGAGACTTGTCTTCATCGTGTGAGGAAACGTCGCTGGAAAACGAGCATCGTGCATGCGACAGTGATGAAGATGTAGGTGTTGGCAACGGTGAGCTCGGAGATGTAGAAGGTGCCGAGGCGTATGTCGACAATGGTGGCAGAGTGATAGGGCGGAGGTCCGTGGTCTTGGCTGCAAGTGAAACACAAAGGGTGCACGTGGTTAGCAAAACTTCGCCTGTGGTTGAAACACCGGTCGTCCCGTTTCAGAAAAAAGAGGTCTTACCATTAGCCATATCTCCTAAGGCCTCTGCGGCAAGCCTGACGTCGGGATCATTGTGGTCGATCGAGCAACTGCTACTGCTGTTGCTGCTGGTCACTGAAGAAGAACGTTGTCGCTCATCTCGAATATCCTCCATGGGTGTTGCATTGCATAATTGAGTGATTGACATTGGCGAGGCCTGGGATTGTTGCGCCATTGTCGATTACAATATTAATTTTCTTCTCACTGGGTAAATAAATGCGCAGATCGAGTAAGATATATAAGAAAAAGTGAGAAAGATAGAGAGATCAATAGACGAAAAGCAAAGTAGGAAAAAGAAGGAGTCCAAGATACAAAAAAAAATTCAGGTGGGGTTGAAGCTTGGGAAAAACGAGGAGGCCCACACTCTGCATATCAGTTACACGTGAAGTTTGAGAGCGGCGGCGGCTGGCCCCCCCCAAATTCTTTGTTCGTTTCCCACCAAAGCAGGCCTTCATAGAATTATTCTCGAAATGCATGCCTGCTCTTTTTTTTCATCTACAACCCAAACTTGACAGCCAACTGAAGCAATTCGTTCAATCTTCGATACTAATGAAGGAGTCAGGAACATGATCCAATGGAAACAAATTGACATCCATATATGTTGTCGCCTATTAATAACACCTTCCCACATGGTGCATATTATCTTTTTTCCTTCTTGCAGACACATAAAGGTGTGACGATTCTGTCCGATTGACGGCTGTAAAACTCACGTCAATTCCATGAGACGATTTTTGATTTTCATATGATTAAGGTCATCAATTGTGAGAAGAGCATACGGATCATCCTAGAACCCGGAAAAGCGCGCGCTCTCTTAGATATTCAGCCTGGTGACCGATGTTGTTACAGCAGAGTTACTTACAGTCTTCGTAATTACCTACTGTAATGATATGGTTTAAGCTGTAAAGTAGATATGGATATATATCTATAAATGCCTGGGGTATTTTTCAAAATACGGAACTTACCTTTCTGCCACATGTGTCCCTAAATGACAATGCACTGTATAGTAACCATGTGGAGCAAACACTACTATTTTAGGCATGCAGAATATTTATACTCTATAACTTTACGGATCAACTCATATACAAGTCAAAACTTTTATTCTTTATTGAGATGAATAATTGTGAGCATAAAGTATTAAGAGGCTATTGCCACCCTGATAGAGTTCTACCAACACAGTAGCGAATGTAGGACATGTTTCCGCTTCAGTTCATACTGGTCTGACTTTAAATCCATT
Source organism: Rhizomucor miehei CAU432 (assembly GCA_000611695.1). Taxonomy (NCBI): domain Eukaryota; kingdom Fungi; phylum Mucoromycota; class Mucoromycetes; order Mucorales; family Lichtheimiaceae; genus Rhizomucor; species Rhizomucor miehei. The sequence continues at coordinate 29,903 of KK100149.1, read as the reverse complement.
GAAGTGCTTCAATTGAAGAAGTCCTGCCAGGCTGTGAGCCCCTCCTACACGATCATGGAAGCCGTTCAAACCTTTGGCCGTAAGGTGTGTATTAAAAACGACGTTTGCATTCGGATGTATCTAGAACGGATGGATGAGTTTTGGATGACTTTCAATGAACTCGGAATTGGACTTTGCACACGGCCGAAATTCACGGCGCAATGGATCGCATGCGACGACATTAAACGATCAGGCGACGGATGCATAATGAGGACCGTCAACGTGGGCGAAAAATATCAGGAAACGGCCGTGTGCAGCAAAATTCCGGAATTGGGTGGCAGGAGCATAATGAAATGTCAAGTTACGGGTGTACTTATATCGTATATGTTAGAAAACTGCCACCGCTGTCGCTCACTGCAAGCGTGGACGCGGTCTCATTCGCGTCAACGGCTCTCCCTTGGAGCTCTTGGAACCCGAGATCTTGAAGTTCAAGGTCTATGAAGTTATTCTTTTGTTGGGCGAGGAACGATTCTCCAACGTTGATATTCGTCTTCGCGTCAGCGGAGGTGGTACGTACACTCCATTTGAACTATGCAAAGTGGTGAATCGAAGGTTATAGAATGTTAAAACGTTTGATGTGTATATAGGTCAAGTTTCCCAGATCTACGCTCTTCGTCAGGCTCTCGCCAAGGCCATTGTCGCCTTCTACCAAAAGTACGTCGATGAAGCTTCCAAGAAGGAGATCAAGGAAACCCTCGTCCAATACGACCGTACTCTCCTTGTAGCTGATCCTCGTCGCTGCGAACCCAAGAAGGTAAAGAATCGGAGGCATTTATGTTTTGAATGCAGAGTATCTAATGCGCCGTTGTTTTTCTTAGTTTGGTGGTCCAGGTGCCCGTGCCCGCTACCAAAAGTCATACCGTTAAACTCTGTACGTTTTGTCGTTTTATATTCTTCTTTTCACTGCCAGAATTCAATTGCATCATTTCATTGGCAAAAAAAGCGTATCTATATATCGTATCGTATTGTATTGTATGGAGGAGCGCCGTAGCGCTGGAAAGAGTGTTTTTGATTGAGCTGTTGATAAGTCCAGGGCACTGTGCATTGTGTGGAGTTATGAGTTAGAGCTGGCTGTGGCACAACTTGGTGTAACGCAGCAAGTCCCGAAGTTTCTGAGAGCCCTTTTTCAAGTTCCTGGCTTTTAAGGCAGATCTGATGACTACTGCAATACCTCCATTGCAGATCGTGTACTGGACGCTCCTGTTTAACGAGCCCTGGAACGATGGTATGCAAAAAATACAGATCTAGTCAAGCAATATCCGAGATAAACCAAGTGCACTTCGTGCAGGCAATGATCTCGCAGTTGATTGCCCGCGACCTAGCGACATGAACTTTGAAGACACAGGCGACGACGGCTGGTGCACAGTTATGGGAAGAAAAACTAATGTAGAGACGGCAGCTGCCATTGTATTTCACGCAGGAGACTACAGCGACCGCGATACGCCGGAACGGTCGCCTCTGCAACCTTGGATACTGTTAACCATGGAATCACCCATGCATCCTAGCTTTAGAAGTGACCCGGAAAAGATGAAGACATTTGACTACTTGGCATCGTATCACTTTAAAAGTCGATTCCTGGAACCTTATTTCTCACCAAATATCATGAATACCATCAATTCACGTATCATGAATGACGACGATATCCTCCAACTAAAGACAGCAAAAGCACCGATCTTGTGGATTGCATCCAATTGTCAGGCGTGGAGTGGCAGGCATCACTATGTCAAAGAGCTTACGAAATATATTGACGTCGATAGTTATGGATCATGCGTCAATACCAAAGAGTTTCCCAAAGACAAAGACAGGCTACAATTGATGAAAGAATACAAATTCTATCTAGCAATCGAAAATTCCAATTGTGATGATTATGGTAAGAGAGAGGTAGAGAGAGAGAGGGGGGGTGTAAATTGCAAAATATCGGAAACCGGGAGTATAATCATTGAACGATCTTCTTTTGCACTATGACCAGTAACCGAAAAGTTATTTGATACATTTGCATCTTCGACGGTTCCAATTGTCGACGGCCCTGCATCCTATCAAGGATTTATACCCTCTGCACGATCAGTTATTCGCATGGACGCATATCCCGATCCTCGAGAACTTGCAGATTATATCCGGTACCTTGACGGCAACGACACGGCTTATATGCAATACTTTAATTTTCGACGAGACAACGTTGAATTTCTTCCTAAAGAGGAACAATTAGAGCCGTCGTTTGTAAGCAATTGGAGCAGCTGGGATCTCTACAATAGTCGTGCGGGCTGGTGTAGCATTTGTCAAGGTATTGCGCCTTGGTGGCGTGCTCGTCACGATCCATCGTTCGAGGTTGAGAACGACACTAGCAAGTATATGCGAGCAGACCAGTCATGCCTGCCAGCTGGTAAATGGGATTATGTCAAGCGCGGGCCGCCGTATATACCCAACTGGAAACCTTCACGGCTCGACGAATTCACACGTCCTTGGGTGAAAAAGAGAATCCCTATCTATTCGCTTGGACAAGACGATGGAAACGGTATCTCTATACGCAGCATATGGCTGGCCTATTCATTCTTATGCATTTTGTTCTTTGCCTTTGTTATATTTCTACAACAACGACGACGATACCTGAACAATAATGGACGTAGTCAGCAAGCATACATGCTCAGTTAATCTGTCCTTTCTAAATCATCATCATTATCGTAAAAAGCATCCAGTTTATTTTTTTGGTTCTTGTTTTACAATACGGCACGACTCCGTCAAAAAGCGCAGCGTACAGTATATACCTTCCACTTTTATTTAAAAGTCCCTGTAAAATAAATATAGTGTTAGAGAAAAATAGAACAAGATGCTCACTTTCTATAAAGACAATTGTTACCAAGCTTGATGCATATACTTCTGAACGGCAGAGAGAGCCTGATATCTAACATCCTGATCTTCGTGTGTCATGAGCTCCATAATGCGCTGCTTTGCACCAATGTCCTGCAAGAATCTATTCAAATATGGGTTAACATTAGATTGATATGCTACATTCTCCCTAATCTCTAATATCTTGCCTTTTTCCTGATTTCGAAGAATATTTAACATATTGACCGACATCGTTTGCAGCTACTGCTAATATTTCATGACTCGTTGCAGTGCTCAAAATACGTGCAAGAGATCTGGGGGAGGCAGAGATTTTCAAAAGTTACAACAATAAGTAGCAAGCCATTTCTTTTGGATGATAATTACCGAAGCAATGCATAGTTGTTTTCTTCAAGCTTGAATGCATTCTCTTTCCAAAACGTCTCGGATTTATGTGGCGGCGACCACTCTAACTTGCCAGTCTCTAATTCAGAAGCATATTGCTCAAAGGTCCTATTGAAATTTGATAATGTGAGCTAATGTATCCAAGCAAAAGATATATTGGATATACTTGCGTCAAGCTCTGGAAGTTTTCTTGGAGCTTCTCGTTCAAATACTCGATATCTTCTGTAATGTCAGGGTCGGACCATTTACGGCTGCTCAAGTTCTCTGTGAATGGAAGCAGTTTGGTAACAAGCATGGCTGCCAAATTGTCGGCTGGAGCTTTTTCTACCAGATTCTACTAAAACGATGAATAGGTCTAAGCAGAGTCTCGATAATGCTAAGCAACTTACACGGAGCGTGGCTATGGAGACACGAATGACTTTTTCCTTGACTGCACCCTTGGCAATTTCAACAAGTTTGGGAATGATATCATATTCGCTGCAAAATGATATATTACATTCAGCTGTCAGGCAATATCAAATTTGATCGTTTCTTGTTTGCATTCACTTACGTATTGATATGCTTTGCGATTTCTGTCTCAAATGTGAGCAGCCACAAGCAAAAGATGATTTGATACTGCATTTGAGGTGTGGATGCTACCTTGTCCAAGTTGAGTACCAGCCTAAGGTAAAGAAATAGATCAGAATTGTTGTTCATTAAAACGCATACAGCACGAAAAAACGTACTCTTTCACGGCATTGCGCGTGTGCCAGAATGGAAGGCGATACTGTCGCACTCGAAGCAACGACTCAAGTTCTTGCACAACCAGGTCTACAATCTCAGGGCGCTTTCCATTGAGCTGCTCGGTAATCCAAAGCCAAAGATCGCTCAAGTCTAATTTGTCAGGGTTTGGAGCAGAGCTTTATAATAATCCGTGTTAACCAACGTTGTCGTTGCTGACATGTTTAACATCTTTCCGCTGAGTCCTACCATGCAAGGATCGTAAGGATTTTGCTGGCTTGCAGAGCTGTGAATTCGTCATTGAGTCGCAACGCCCTTCAATAAACATAAATCAGTATTGTTTATATTGACGTTGCTGTTTTCAGCAGTATTTTTTGCTTACTTGAAAAAGGGGCCAAAGGGATAATCGGGATTTTCGCTGGAGACGGCATGAAAGTGCAGTGCGTTGCTATCATGACCTGGCAGCAGCAGCAGCAGATTAGACCAATTACTGTTATTTTTACAATGGTGCATATATTCTCTATTTTTCTTTTTTTTCTTTACCTGACAGTATGCTATCGGCGAGAACGCATACATATTGGACAGTATCGGGTCGAGACAAGTTTTGTAACAGGTGCAGAACGAGTGAAGCGTACGTTTCGCCTTTTGCTTGCACGACTGACTGCACTTCCTTGGGAGAGCGTTTGTCGATCGCTTTGATAAGTTCAACATGGGTGTGTGTCAAGAGATTGGCGCGCTCGTAGCCCTAAAACGGTCGAGTGGGCAAATGTCGGGCGTTACACTCCTTGAGTCGCGAAACAATGGAAAGGAAATCTCTTCTCTCTCACCTCCCATAGAATGGACTTTTGTCTAATCTGAGCTGCCTTTTTCTCCAAGTACGCGTTAGAGACGAGAGCCAGGGGAACTTCTGGAACCTCGTCTGCCATTGGGATGTACAACGCTGTCAACCACACGGAGAACTTTGGGTTTCAGCGCACTTACAGATACTCGGCGGTCCCGCAAATTTCGGTGAGTGCAAGGCAATGGATAACTTAGAACCTCGACTCAAAAAGTCGTTTACTCTAGCTCGTTGTGTCCCTGCTTTTATTTATCTCAACGAACTTTAGAATATTACTCTAGCAATTAGGCACGATATCTTGTTTCTTGAGGCTGAGTGTTATATAATCTATTGTAATGTATTTTATCTCTTTTTTTCTCTCTTTCTCTTTTACTATAGTTCTTGAACAACGAGCATCTACACTTGAAGCATACTACCTAAAGTTGCCTGCGCTTTCATGATCTGCAGAAAAAAATGACATATCAATAAAATTGTTGTTGCCATGATATACAATGGTTGATACGTACCTCCAGCGCCTGCTTGATTTCCAAATGTCGACGAGCAGCATCTAACCAATCGCTTGCAAGGTGTTTGGGCCAGCCGGTCAATTGGTTCAATTCCCTTGCAGCGCTCTCCAAATCGCCCTCTTGAACGAGATAATATTCAGCTCTTGCCAATCGAGCTTCAATGTCTTCGCCAGGCACAAGTCCTTGCTTGGTAAACATGAGCTTGCTCAAGATGATGGAAATAATGTGTGAAATCATGCTGCTGTTTTCGTCAGGTATCAACGAAGCTCGTCGTACTTCTGCAGCAACGGTAGAGAATCTGGCGGTGAGCTGGGCTGCTGAGCTGATGCCATGTCGTGCGACGCTTTCGGAAATGCTGGACGCAACGACTTGCACGAGTTCATCGTTACGCTTCTCGGTCACGTCAGCGAATGGGTTGGATGGAGCACTGATACGGAGCAATGCCTGAAGTTCTTCCAGGAATACCTGCTTATTGCCGGAATAAGCAGCACGTTTCAAGGCATCAATGGCAACGAGGAGTTGGTGTGCCTTTTGACTGTCATCCAACTGCTCGGCACTCTCGCATGCCAGCTGTTCAAACAAGCGCTGCTTGACAGCGACATCTTCAATGCGGGCCAACTTTCCTCCTCGTTCAGTTTCCACTTGCTGTCTGACCTCTCGGATGTATTGTCGCTGGATCTCGAGAGCGCGTTCGGAAAGTTCTTTAGATAATGCTGCAAGGTATTCCTTCTTTTGTGCCTCCAATTCTCGAGTTGCAATGTCAGTGAGTTCCTTTTGCATAACAGCTGTCTCGGCAACAAAGTCCTTCTTCATGCTGTCCTTCTTTTCTGCTACTCTATCTATGGAGCGCTGTCGCAAGGATTGAATCTTTTCTTCTACGTTATGGCAATGTTCATCTAGCTTGGCAGCTGCATTGTCGACTCCCGCAGACAGTTCCTTGATGCTCTTCAATACGTTCTCTTCTTCTTGTTGGATCAACTTGTAGCCCTTTTGCAAACTTTCGATTTCTCTCGAAGCATAGTCGGCCAGACGCTTTGCATGGCCGTTCATTCCAGCTTCGTTCAGCATCACAACGAGACCCTTGACAGTCTCTGCGAGATTATCGATCGTCTCGTCACCCACTGCAGCGAATTTTGGTACTTCTGCTGGTGTATCGCTGCTCAAGACATTTGAAAATACTGCTCGCTGATTCTTTGGTTTCGGCACTTTGTAACCAGATCCAGGCATCGTTGGTGCTTCCTTTTCGCCTTTCATCTGGGCAATGGCGTCGCTGATATACTCGTACCAGTCCATCGTCGTTTCCTTCGTTTTGATTCCGTATTCCTTCAGACTCGCACCGTACTTTTGAGCTTGGGCGCTCACATCCTTGACTTTAGAGAGTGTGGTTTTGATTTGGTCGTCTTCCAGAGCATCCTCGATAGCATCGAGTAGTTTCTCGCCACCAGGGATATATGTGGTGTACGTGTCGTATAACGCCTCGTTCTTTAGTGCTGCGTACGTCGCTCCGGCGTAAGCTGTAGTACCCAAAAGCGCTGTCCATGCAAGCTTTTTGCCTATCGAAGACTTGCGAGGTGCTTCTGTCGATTCGGTGGCATACAACCGAGTAGTCTGGGTGGAAAATGAGGTTTCCAAACATTGAGTCTCGTAATCATAACGCGCGCGCATGACAATTGATGCTTACAAGCTTAGGACGCAGCGAGCCAGAAACTGAGCGAGCGCTCGCTCTGGTAACGGCAGAGGCTCCTTTAAGCATAATCGCGTGTTGGAAAAAGACGACAGCTTTTTCTGCCCCTCCCTGGTTTTCACCCAAAACTCAAAGCGGCAAATGAAAACGGACACACGTTCGAACACCAAGCCGGGTCACCTCCTTGACAAGCATGACGCGAATTCTGCTGAACAACCTGTCTGCTCTTGCGTCAGTGAGACGAGCTGCATACAGAAAGGCTCCCATTACGTACAGGAACCTTCGCTACTTTTCCAACGCTGACAACCTTGACGCCATTGTGCTTGGAGCCTACACCGATTCAGGAAACATTACCTTTCCTGCAGCGCAGTCGATAGCAGCAAACACTCAAAAGCAGCTACAGGAACAGCTTGCTGCGTCCAACCTGAAGAAAGCGGGTGACGTTCGACTTTTGTACAATGTGGACGGCATAAAACAGATCGCGGTAGTGTCACTTGGCGAGAAGCCTCAAGTGGCCAAACCGCATGAAACTTTGGAAGCAGCACGCAAGGCGGTAAGAGGGAATGATTGAAGCAAATTTAAAATAGGACAATTCGACTTAACGATTTGTTTTCACAGACTGCCCTGGGTATCCAGGCACTACAGAACCAGGAAGTCAACAGAGTCGGCGTCGATGTATCACTGAGTTCGCACGGTGCAGCTGAAGGAGCGATGCTTGCACAATTCAAGTTTGACAAACTAAAGAAAGAGCAACGTCCTGGTATCCACGTGAGCCCTTACGGCAAGACTCAAGCAGGTGCAGAAGCAGCACCCCTCGGCTGGGAGACCGGACAAATCTACGGCACATCCCAGAATTTGGCTCGCATGCTCATGACAACTCCAGCAAACCTCATGACACCCCGACTTTTCACTGAAGAGGTCGCATACTTGTTGGCAGGTCTGGAAAATACAGAAGTCATTGTCCGAGACGAAGAGTGGGCAGCACGTAACAACATGAATGCATTTTTGGCCGTTGCTAAGGGAAGGTAAATTTAGGATCGGATCAATTATAATTATTTTTATGGACATAGTATCTAAAATACAATAGCAAGGAGCCTCTACGATTCCTCGAGATACATTATCGCGGTGCTGATGAAAATGAGAAGCCCATTGGCTTGGTTGGAAAAGGTAAAGAAAATATGAAGGATCGGTATTCCTGGCAACGATTAGATTAAAGATGACATCTTTTAGGTGTCACCTTTGACTCGTGAGTAGGACTTTTAAGAGCATGCAGAAAAAAAATACAGGAGATATTGACGAATGTGATAGCGGAGGTATTTCCCTCAAGCCATCCAACAACATGGCCTTGATGAAAGGTGATATGGGTGGTGCAGCTGCCGTTGCAGGCGCTCTGTATGGTATCAGCAAGCTAGGACTGCCTGTCAACATTGTAGGATGCATTCCTCTTTGTGAAAACATGCCCTCTGGTAAATATCTATCAAGTGTAGCTGCCAAAATGCACAATATTCATATGTCAATATCCAGGTCATGCTACTAAACCCGGTGACGTTGTTCGTGCCATGAATGGCAAATCTATCGAAGTGATCGACACTGACGCCGAAGGACGCATGATCTTGGTAAGATTAATTTTTTCCCAGATAAAAAAATAGTATCTTAACGCATTTCTACTAGGCGGATGCTCTTTACTACTTGAGTTCCAAGTTTTCTCCAAAGAGTCTGATTGACCTTGCTACGCTTACTGGAGCTATGGATGTTGCACTAGGCAACGTGTTTGCGGGCGTGTTTACCAACTCTGACGAGCTTTGGGCTCAATTGCTATCTGCTGGACAAATGACATCGGACCCATTCTGGCGAATGCCGTTGCACGAGGACTATCTGAAAGAGATGAAGGAGTCTAACGTCGCGGATCTGAATAACCTCGGAAAGGGACGTTCTGGCGGTGCCTGCTCCGCCGCTGCATTCTTGAAGGAGTTCGTTGCAGGATTAGATACATCCAAGTCTTCCACTCCAAAGCGAGACCAAATTCAATGGGCGCATATTGACATTGCAGGTGTCATGGACAGTCAATCTACAAATGGATATCACATCAAAGGCATGAGCGGTAAGTCAAAATCATTAGAAATTTTACCAAATAAACTCATTAATGAGATCCTAATGTTGCTTTCACAACAGGACGACCCACACGCTCCTTAATAGAATATGTGCGTCAAAGCACGAGCAACTAAAAAATGTCATGAAAATAAAAATTGCAGGCGTCGTATTTTAAAGCAGACTTTTTTCTGTATGCATGCATATGGTCGATATTCATGCGAGTGGCGAATTTTGTTTGTTTTTGCCAAGGCAAAGGAGAGAGGGTCGTGAACAAGCGAAATGGAGAAGGGAAAAAGATCGGGTTGCTCGCTGTCAACACACATACACAGAGAGAGAGAGAGAGGAGGGACCTTGTCCTAAATTGCTCAATATTCTTGTACTACAAAGGATAAGAGCGTTTGTCAAGTTTTGATCCTGGACGGGCAAGCGTAGCACAATGGACAAAACTTAGGTCATTGGTGCAAACAGGAAAATGAAAAAGAGTAGTTTTTGCTCTACGTGGGTAAAAAGACAACCACACACTATTGATAGTTGTCGCTTAGCATCTGAACAAAATGCACGACGGAAATTGCCCGCCGAGGACGATTGTCCGTTTCCATCACATAACTTCAGGTCCATGATTGTCGCCCGAGGCATTGCTACACAAAGAGCCCACAGCACGCGGCGCACTTATATTTGTAGCCAATCAACCCTGTATTAACCTCTCTTCCTTTTCTTTCTTGTTCACCCTTTACAGTCCTTTTTGAGTTTTGCCACACATACTACAACACAACACAATGTCTCCTCGGTCACGGAGAAATACGGTTTCGTACTTTAACGTGATGATCGTCGGGTTCTCTGGAGTCGGCAAGACGTCCTTAATCAAGACGCTGCTGGAAGCACTTCGTAACGAGATGAGCAAAGGACGCCGCGACTCTATGGGCAGTCAACTGGACGGCGGCAAGGAAAAGATAGAGGGCCCGCTTCAGAAAACATTGGAACCATACACTGTTTCTACGGGCATAGACGTTGAAGGCGAGAAAGTGATGCTTACTTTGATTGATACTCCTGGCTTCCAAGGCGACTATTTGATTGACAAGCAATTGCATGATATCCTTGGCTACATTGAACATCAGTTTGATTTGACCTTGGCCGAGGTAACAGGAAAACAAAATTTATTATTTGCCCGCTACAAAAGAAAATTGTTTCAGGCACAGTTCCTGACGAAACATGTTTTTCCTTGTCTTTTATAGGAAAGTAAAGTCAAGCGTAACCCAAAGGCCGTAGATACCCAAGTGCATGCTTGCCTTTACGTTGTCGATCCAGCAAAGCGCGCATTGGATGATTATGATATCCGCATTTTGACTCGTTTGTCCAAGAGGGTCAATGTGATTCCTGTTATTGGCAAGGCAGATACCCTCACAGCCGCACAGAGAAACCGATTGAAACCCGCCATTATCCACGACATTTACACTAAGCATAAAATACCGCTCTACGGAATGCCAGAGGACGAGCCTGAGGATGATGAAGATGAGGATGAAAACACTGCACGATCACAAGATGAACAGGACAAACAAGCAGAGCCAAACGACCAAAAGGGAGCAGCAGCAGCAACAGCAGATGATAACGATAAAGAAACCAGCGCCAAGTCGACAGCTGGTTCGTCGCTGGACGACTTTTTGCAGCAATTCAATTACGACGAGGAGGATGAAGAGACTCAGGCGTTTCTTGATTATCTGCGCATCATTCCATTTTCGGTCATTGCATACGAGGATGATCCAGAGACGGGTAATCCTATCGCTATGGATGGCATCAAAATCGGCCGTGATTACGGATGGGGCAAAATTGATTGCTTAAGCGACGATTACAGCGACTTTAATAAGCTCAAGACGATGCTCTTATCAACACATCGTCGCATTCTCCAGTCTGAAACGATTGAACGCTACTACGAGCAGTACCGCACTGAACGACTTTTGATCAGAAGAGCTACCAAACTCAAGAGCATGGACGTTGGCAAAAAGATCCTTGAGGACTTGAACCAGCTATAATGTGTTTTTTTTTTTCTTCCGTACGTACCTGTACTCTCTCTTTCTCTCATTCTCCATACACATTTATTTCTTATCCCTCTTCTCTACTCTTCTCATTTTACTCCGTCATTTTTGTACACTTTTTTTTCGCTATCTTCTTTTTGCCAATGTATCTGCTTATAAAGGACCATTCTCATTCTTTTCAATGATATAATAGCAAGGTCGATCTGCTTTTTGGATACAATGGTATCTGCTGGGAAAGTAGTTCATCTACGTCATCAGTTGCATCTCTGGAATTCACGATGCTGTCCAAGGTTCCTTATTTGCCATGTACTGGATTATATCGGTTCACACCACTTAATAAATAACAAGACTTGCACGTCTACACTGCCTACTTTTGACATTTATGAGCGTGAACGACACGGGCGGCGGGATTCTCTCTCTCTCTCCTGCATAGTTTGAAATGTTCTAACCAATTCCAGATGAAGGAAATATTTGGATCCATTGATTTTTTGATAACTGGGTCAAGAAATGACTGACTCTGTGTGTATGAAAATAAGGGTATGTGATCATGCAGTTTGTTCCTTTTTGTTCTATACATGGTGGAAAAGCAACATCCATCGACTGCCGTCTCGATGCAAATCACTCTGTTTTGGAGCTGCATAAAGTATGTTGAAAATTGTAAACCGAACAGACGGGCCCATTCACTAAAAAAGAATGATGGATTTGGTATCTTTTGTGAAAGCCTGATTTTGTGAGTGTGATTAGCTACAAATTGCTCTTTAGATACTGTCAATGATAAAAGAAGAACAGTATAAAGTCACTGTAATAGTAATAACATCAATCCTTTAAAAAGTTTACTACATGCAGGGTCCCTTTAATACACTGAAAGGCCGATGCAGGTGGCCTTGGAACAAAATTCATTAACGTCGAAAGCTAGCGCGCGTGTCACTCGGTTCAGTTTGCCATGAGAATCTAAAACTACAAGGCCAGGCTACTGCGCGAGCACTGTTCTTTCTCTTTCTTTTTTAATCTTTCTCTTTTATTCGCATTGTTTATACTTTTCTGTGTTTTCTCTCAAGATGGTTAGCTTTCCAGAAAATTACGCTTTGATATGTTCTTGCGGCATAGCAGTCGTATGTATCTCATCATGACATGGAAAGCAACTAATTTAATATACTGAACGACAACGGGTTTGGGATATAATAGATTGGCTGGATCATTTCATTCGCTGGCCTGTGTGCTTCAGGATCACGGCCAAGCGCCGTCTCTTGGTGGATCACCGTGTATGAACTCGTTGTCGTCGTCTTGGTATGCACTGTAGTATGCACCAACACATTATATGCCTGCCGTCCCATGGTAAACTTTTAAGGCCGCTGCCACTTTTAACAGATCGAAAAAGGGGGAGTTGTTGGACTGAATGCCATGCGTTAGATCCTTGCCCTTGCTGCTATCAGCGTACCTTACATTACAGACGAGATATCAGAATACATTTCAGCCGGTGCAGCCCCTCTGTCCGTTGCATCTGCTGGCTACATTGTAATGATAGTTGCACAGGTATGCAGCCTATCTTTTAACAAATTATTTACGTCCAAACTGATATATATTCCATAGTTTACCTGGATATTTTTACTCGGTATTCAGCACGAATCTGCAATCCAGCTTTATCCATCCGGTATATACAATGGAACGTTCCCGAATTCAGTTGCAATCGCCGTGGACATGAATAAACCAGACATTCCTCGCTCGAGCAGCACCACTGACCAGACACACCAGCCTTATCCACCCAATACGCCTTTCCCTGCTCACGAAGGAGCAGGAGCAGGAGCAGGAGGACAAGCAAGAGTTCCAATGTATTTGCCCAATCCACCCACACACGACCAGGAAGAGACAGTGTTTGTATCGCCACACGCAGAATACAGCATACCTGTCGTTGCTCTTCACTCATGTGAGTAGAATCATCCGCGATAAAAGACTTTACTTCTTACACTTACTCCATAGATGAGGCAAACCCAGACGATCCAAACGAGCTATCGTTTAGAAAGGGCGAGAAATTACATGTACACGAACGGAAAGGAAACTGGTGGCAAGCGCGCAAAGTAAATGGTCTCGTGGGAATGATTCCTAGTAATTATGTAAGGAATATTCATATCATTGCTTCACTGCAGTTTAACTGATCTCAGTTTCTTTCCATAACAAAGGTAACTCCCGTCGCAGAGTAATTAGACAATAGAGTTTTCGATGTTCAACCATGTGTACCATATATAATATCCTGTCTTCCGTAACTTTTGCTAAGGAGTGCCGGCGCTACACACACATATGACCCGTAATGCGCACTTTAGAGATCTCCTCAGTCTGCACTCACCTTATACTATCCTCACCCGACACTTCCCATTATCTCACTTTCATGTAAACGATGCTATATATGATATATAGTTTGGATTTAAATCAGCACATTTTATAAATATAACTTTACATTTTGGAAGTCTTCTTTAAACGGTCGCGTGCAATAAGCATCATATCTGTGATACCAGTGACAAGTTCCTTGTCTCTATCACCAGAGGCTATCCGTTCCTGGATAACAGGAATGATCTGCGATCTTGGCCGGCCAGCGACGAAGACAACAAATTTGAATCCATACTTGTCTTCGTATTCCTATACCAAAAAAGAAACTCGTTCAGTTCAGTCAAAATCACACACTTTCTTCTTTCTTGTATCCAACAAGAACACAGTATATATACTTGCCTTGTTGAGACGCGCCAAAGTAGCATTGACTTGCTCGTCTTCCTTGGAAAGTGTTGTTTGTTTGTCGGTGTAACCTTGCTCTCGAAGCGACATGGCTGATAAATTTGTCTTGTTCTCTCCAATTCGTGGATGAGCATTGATCACCTCGAGCTTCTCTTGATCCGTCAACTCGGATCCCAGGCAGATTGCTTGTGCATAATCGATAAGCTGGGTATAGGACTGGAAGGGGCGAGCGTTCAAAAGACGGTTTGCGAGCGGCGGTGCAGTCTCAAACAAGGTGTTTACAGCCTCCAAGAACTTATCTGGAGTTTCCTTGTTCAGTTGATCAATGGGAGGAAGCACGGTTGTCATGGTCTGTTTTTGTGGTAGAGAAAAGAATAAAAGAAGAAAGGAAGGTGTGTCCTGAACCGGCTTGCAGGGTATATTTCTGAGAATTGAGGCGCCGATGCTTTACTTTCAGTACTCGAAGTACCAGAAAATACCGTATCTTTGTTAGTGATAATAGATTGCTGTAGACGATTGAATGCAGAGAGCTGCTTTTCAAGATACCATCGCTGTAAACGCTCAATATTTCTCCTTGGACCAGATCAGTATGAAATAGGTCTCTACTAGATCGGTTGATGCACCTTTTTTTCTGGCATTTTTGCTCCCAAGCAATCATCCATAACCTGTCTTAAGCCTATAATGGTTTTCCCAGCTGCAATTATTGCCAGACTAGGAAAGCAATATATCATCATAGCAACGCTTTCCGTTACCGGGTTACAAGCAGAAGCATAACTACTATTTTATTTGCTATCCTCATAAAGCGTGGAGCGGCTGGTTGCAAATAAGAGCTTAGTTGTGCATACGCAGTCTGCGACATTATACTTTGCAGGCACCTTACTTGGTATCGTCATACATGGTATGTAGTTCTTGTATTAATCAAGCTGCTGTCAGCCTCAATCCTCTGTCGGATTTCAAAGCTGGATCGACTTGTTTGGTTTCCTAGGCATTGTCGCGATAATGACTTATCAAACCGATCGCAACGCTCTCCTTGTCGGGTTGCTTTCCGGATCAATCCTGACACTTGTATCAACGGGAATCCTATACTATGCATTTGGATCTTCAAGTAATGCACCGAAACAAGAGTCGAAAATCAACAGAGCACGCGGCATTGTCGATGGCGTTGATGGCTTGATTGGCAATACACCGCTTATGTGTATTCGAAGCTTATCGGAAGCGACTGGATGTACTATATTGGTACGTTGCCGCATGGCGCGCCTCTCACCTATAAAAAATAAAATTGATCTCTTGACACTACAGACTTTTAAAGGGCAAAGCGGAGGTAACCAGAAGAAGAGAGAAGGGGAAGGATGTCACCATAAAATGATGATGGTCTTACCAAATTTGAACCTAAAGTTTCTAAACCCAGGAGGAAGTGCCAAGGACAGAGTCGCATTGAACATTATACGATCTGCAGAGGAAGCCGGTATATTAAAACCACATACGGGCAGCACGATTTTTGAAGGCACGGTTGGATCCACCGGAATATCTATTGCCATGATTGCACGCGCACGAGGACACAAAGCATGGATTGTCATGCCTGACGACCAAGCTAAAGAAAAATACCAGCTCTTGGAGAAACTCGGTGCGACTGTGGAAAAAGTACGGCCTGTCAGTATCATTGATAAAAAGCAGTTTGTCAATCTTGCACGGACGCGCGCAGAGACGTTTGGACAAGGCGATACCAAGGGATACTTTGCAGATCAGTTTGAAAACGAAGCCAACTTTAAAGCTCATTATGAAACGACTGCACCGGAACTGTATTATCAAACAGACGGTAACATTGATGCTCTGGTGCTTGGAGCGGGTACTGGAGGCACCTTGTCCGGATTAGCATTGTATCTGAAACCAAAGATCGAAAAACTCAAGATATTCTTAGCTGATCCCATGGGATCAGGTTTGTTCAACAAGGTTAAATACAATATCATGTATGCACCCGAAGAACGGGAAGGAACTCGACGCAGGCATCAAGTCGATACGGTTGTTGAGGGTATCGGTATCAATCGACTTACAAACAATTTCAACATGGGCCGACATTTGGTCGACGATGCGTTTAGAGTGACAGACGAAGAAGCTGTCAAAATGGCTAGATACTTGGTGAGAGAGGATGGTAAAGAAAAAAAAGATATTTAATGGGTTGCATCTATATATTCATCTCTGCCACTTAGGTCTCTTTGTTGGAAGCAGTTCTGCTGTCAATTGCGTGGCAGCAGTGCGAGTAGCTAGGAAACTAGGCCCAGGTCACGTCATTGTCACCTTATTGAATGATTCCGGACAAAGACACTTGACAAAGTTTTGGCAAGTCATATTCCCTCAGGAAAATTTCAAAAAGATATTTGATTAACACGTTCGACCTTTAGGAGCGATGAATATCTCGATGCTGCAGGAATCCCATATGATTTAAAGGAATCAGACACCTTGGATGATTTTGTTAAATAAAGCAAAGGTCGCTTTTGACGCGCCACGCATGATTTTTGTTTTCGCAGCTACCGCCGCCAGACAAGGAAGCTTTCTTTGTGTATAGAGATTCATGTCCTCGCCTGCCATTGCTAATGCGGCCCTCGTTACCACACCTTACATTTCTTTGATTGTGAGACGAGCCAATGTGTATTCGAGAGGAATTAGCACATTGCCGCCTCCAGTCCCCAGTGAACCTGCTTCCGCCAACTCGCTGGGAGGGATAGTAGCCACGATAGCAGAGAAATTAGGCGTCGGCGAGTAAGTTGCGGCAAATATTACATAAAATATTACAGTGAATACTCACTCTATCCGAAAATAAAAAAGACTGGCAACAGGAGGTCTACAGTTGGCTGTCATTGGAGGTAAGCAAGGATACCATTGTTGCGTTGCGACCACCTTCAAGTAATCGCTTCGGAAATACTGCTAGGTGCATTGGCTGGTTTTCGTTACTTTGGAGGGTTCCTGCTTCAATATCTAAAAAAGAAGACCATTGCTACAGCTGATTTTGATAGCAGAGACGAATCTTATAGGTAAAATGACAGCAAGATCTACGCGTTAATCTGAATTGATTGATACAAACGACAACGAATGCATCCCATTTCTAGCTGGATACTGAATTGGCTAAGTGAGCATCCATACAGCAAAAGCGCCAGTCAGTTCTCCGTATCCACTACCATTACGCGCGGCAGTCAACGTCTGACAGGCGAAGGTCTCGATGCCAAACTTCCACCAGTATACTTTTTACCAGCACCAGGTATATATTGTGCTCGCAAGGAAGGATATCATTTTCGTGGACATTTGGCTTACTTTGAATCATTGCGATATAAAAATATAAACAGGCATCCACATTTTTACATACAAGAACCGTCTCGTATGGCTCACTCGCGAACGACCGCAACCTTCTTCGGCAGCAGCGGCTGCTGCACCCGGCAATGCTGCGCTCGAAAAGATTCAGATCAGCACCTTTGGCCGTTCACGGAAACTCTTGGAAGACCTCGTGCTAGAGGCTCAGAAAAGCTACATAGAGCGCGATCTTTCACGGACCGTCGTGTACGCTGCAGGTAATGAATATATCGGTTTGGAGTTGGGATATATGCCTGTCCTGTTCTTTGTTTACCATTTAGACATCTTTTTGCAGATCAATATGGTGCATGGAGACGTACCCGTTCACGACCAAAGAGACCTCTTAGTTCCATTGTTATCCCTTCCAACGTCAAAAAACATCTGGTGGATGATGCGAAAGAGTTTTTAAGCTCTGAACAGTGGTACAGTGACAGAGGCATCCCCTACCGAAGAGGTTTCCTGCTCTACGGCACACCTGGCTCTGGCAAAACCAGCTTTGTCTATTCTCTTGCTGTAAGTAAAATAGCTTAAGAATCATTAACATGCTACTCTGGATACCGATCTGTTCTGATTTCATCCTGTTGCTTAGGGAGAACTCGGATTAAACATCTATGTAGTGACTTTGAGTAATCAAGGGTTGACAGATGATACCCTGAGTGAACTAGTCGCCGAAACACCAAGCAGGTAAATAAGGAAAGGATATTAGTCGCCTATATTTAGCACATCGGAAATGAAGCATATAATTGACTTGTGTATATCCGTTGTCTAGATGTATACTTTTGATTGAAGACGTTGACGCAGCGTTTGTGCAGCGAGAAAAGGGAGATGCCGGTGTTGCAAAAGGCTTGACATTCTCAGGCAAGTGCCCACCCAACCCTTCCCCCACTTTCAGCAGTACTTTTTCAAAGCTTTCAATAACATCAATTAATGGTAGGTCTCCTGAATGCCATTGATGGCGTTGCTGCCCAGGAAGGTCGTATACTCTGCATGACAACCAAGTAAGTCGGTCTGAAAATATCATCGCTACCTGGGATAAGGTTATCGCTAACTTTGATCCATTGGCTTGCAGCCACATTGAAAAACTAGATCCTGCATTGATACGGCCAGGTATTCAACGCAAATATTGTTTGTATTATGGGATATTTTCTTATCTTACACTATCCATTTTTTTACAACGTTACTAGGCCGCATCGACGTCCGCGTACATTTTGGCTATGCTACTCAGAGCCAAGCAGCCGAGCTGTTTGGAAAATTCTACCCGAATCTGGACGCAGAAAAGACTCAAAAGCTTGCCTCTGCGTTTGCAGCGCAGATACCAGATAAACTCTTTAGCATGGCACACTTGCAAGGTTTCCTGATGGGTCACAAACAAAGTCCTGAAGGTGCAGTGCGAGAGATTGGCAACTGGGTGAAAAGTCGCATGGGAGGTAGCAGCGCTGCCGACAGTACCACAACCGAGCAAGAATATGTAACGGAACTAGATAGCAGTAAATCATCATAGAACATGCTTTGTGCAAAGAACAAGCGTTTGGTGTCGGTAAAGAAAAATAAAGGTATCTTTTACATAGAGAGTTGAGTAGAAAGGGAGAGAGAGAGTATGAATGAATGAGACGGCAAGGAGAGGAGTGCAGGATATGTATGTGAAAATGTGTGTGCAAAAGCGAAATGATAGTTCTACTTTTTAGCCGCGAATAGCCAGTACAGAGTTCTCCGTCATGGTGAGGTTCACGACCACTTCGCCTACAGGATTAATCTCAAACTTTTGCAGAGCGTCACGTATATCATCCATTGCTTTGTAAAGCCACTCCACGTCTGACTGATCCAGGCCCTGGTTCGGCTTGATGTCAGCCAAAGTTTCCAACAGCGGTAAAGATGTCGACAAGGCTATTGTATCAACTGCTTGATTCTGCATGGACGATGTTTCGTCTAGCACTTTACGATATCGCTCCGTCCGTTCCTCAACGTCCTGATCTTGCAGAGGTTCGTTTTGTGCGCTCGATATATCGATAAGGTTGCTAAATATTGTCGTCAATAATGCACACCTCATTAAGCCCTTTTTTGCGCTTGATCGCCCACCTTGTTGTACGCTCGATAATTTCATTCAAAAACTCCTGTTCGAGCTTTACGTCGAATGTATCGTATGTTTGCGAGTTTGTTGGACTGAATCGTGACCGTTAGAGATGTCCGTCCTTTGTGCGCGTCTGCATTCTGGATCCCGGGATGAAACTCTTACCCTTCGTTGCTTGGTAGCTCATCGGGTAACAGTGGTGCATGCACCTCACTCTACAAAATAAAATATACACAGGTAAGCGAGTTGTAAATTGATCACTTTATTCTTGTCCATTTACGTCGTCTCGATCTTCTTTACTTCCACAGCAGCCCATGTCGAAGAGCGAAAAAAAGAGAGAGCGTGCATGAAATGTCCGGCCGCCCGAGAAATCAACTGCCAATTTTGTATAAGCTTTTTTACAGTGGAGGTATATCTACAGGATCTTTTAGGATCGGTAAAGTTCTAGCAGGCTTCCAAAAGGATTCTAAAACATCATATTTGACTTTTGGATCCCACAGCGTAAACTTGGTTGGTAACGGTTTTAACAATGGCATGTCGAATAGCACCTTTCTGTAAGCTCGTCTTTTTTGTCGCGGTGTCAGTCTGTAGATGGGTGGCAGGAGTTTTTCCGTTTGCTTCATGGATGGATCAACATACTCGAGCATACTTGATGTGCTGAAAGGACTCGTCAATTCCTTCGCATACAGTGAAGGGGGTATCTCTTTGAAGCGACGTTTGACCTTTGCCATGGGAACCAGTTTGGCTTTTGGATTCAGGTGCATGATATCCGGATCTTCTTCAAGGCTGCCGCCGTACAGGTCATCCCATTTGGGTCCTCCTATCTGCAAAACGGCTGCTGAAGATGGATGCCCCGGTGGTGCTCCAGCACGGGTTTCTAGTTCGCATATAATCTCAAACGGGACAGGTAGCTGCACGCGTCTAAGCAGATCCGATCGCCATCGCCACAAAAGGTTTGCTTTTCGAGTCCCATGCAACGGTTTAAACTGTGGAACCGGTAACTCTGGCTCGAGCTTTTTGCCCAGATGCTTTGTTATGAGAACACGTATCGGTCCGCACAGGGGTGGAGGCGGTGCTGTGTGTGGTAATTTGGGAATAAATGGCTTCGGTCTTTCCACCTCGGCAGGAAGTGCTCGTGTATACGCGTCGAGTAATTTCCATCGTACTTTTCCTTTACGTCCATACGCTTCAAACAATATCTCGTAGCAATCTTTGTAACTGCCGCGGTTAGCGCGTTCCAGCGCATGTAAATCCTGGATATATGCCGTTACCGTCCCTTTTTGTTTCATAGTATCACGCACCCTATACTTGCCTTTCGAGCATCACGTAACTTTGCTTTTATTCTCGTCAGATCGGTACATGTTTTGTATTCTTTGAAAAGTTTGCGAGCGCGATTCACAATGTAGGACCTAACTGCTGGTTATTTCTCGGTGATCCATATCCCAGATCACGACTTGTTGCCCTGGTTACCTCGAGCGATCGTCAAAGAACTCCTTTGCTTCTTGAAGAATATGCTTGTACAAGGTACATACATACGCCTTGTGCTGCGTCGATGGACGCCAGCATGACATTAGGGTCGTTGGTAAATGGCAAAACACAAGAAAAAAAAGGACAGAATAGTTCTCCCCAAAAAACTGAAACACTACCCGAAATGGGCGAGCAAAGGAAAAAATTCATGCGTTTTGCGTTCAGTCACTTCCCTGCAAGAAGAAACAGCTCATGACGAACAACGACAATAATCCACCATTCAAGCTGTTGCTCATTGGCAATTCCGGGGTGGGCAAAAGCTCCTTGCTGCTCCGCTTTACAGACGACACTTTTCTATCTCAAGACGAAGTGTCTGCTACTATTGGCACGTTGTTGTGTGCAAGACTCTCGTATTCTCAAAACCGAAAACTAATGGATCGAATGATAGGCGTCGACTTTAAGCTGAGTAAAATGGAGATCAATGGTGAAACATACAAGTTGACAATATGGGTAAGTAAATTGAAATAGGAAGTAGGAAGAGAAAGCATGCACGGAACTCCTTATGTGGCATGTAGGACACGGCGGGACAAGAACGATTTCGAACATTGACATCCTCGTATTACAGAGGGGCTCAAGGCATTATTTTAGGTTATACAAAGAAGAGGGGATGATGAGTGGCAAGAGTGAGACTAAAATATGCTGCATGTACACATAGTGTACGATGTAAGTAACCGAGAAACGTTCGAGGCCCTTTCGACGTGGTGGAACGAAGTCAATACATATTGCTCCAGCGAGCAAGTGATCAAAATGATTATCGGAAACAAGGTCGACAAGGTAAGAAGCAATTTTCAAGAACTTCTGAGAATCCTTGTCTGGTTTCTGAATTGTCCTTACGTGATGTTAGGAATCATCACGCGTCGTAACGTATCAAGAAGGTGCTGCATTGGCACAAAAATGGCAAACACTGTTTATTGAATGCAGTGCAAAAACTAAAACTGGTGTCAAGGAGGCATTCGAGGAGCTAGTAACAAAGGTAATAGGCTTATCAGTTCAGGGTTCTCTTTCTTTTTTTTGTCGCACAAGAGTATAATCACTTCAATTGACCTTATGTTTTGCAAGATCGTTGAAACACCCTCTTTATGGCAACAGCGAGCAGCGTCCTCCAAAGTGCAGATTAGCAACAAGGACAACGCCGGTGTGCAAGGATGCTTCTGTTAGGATAAGCCTCGATAGCAACAATATGAATTGTTACGCTACAGCCGATTTGATGTTTTGGCTTTTTGCTGCAATAATGCAATGCTTGTAATGAGTGTGTAATACAGAACCCACTCATGCGTCGGCGCGGAGATCGTGCCTAAGCCCCCGTAAATAATGTTGTTGTTGTTTACCGCATGGTCGTTAATAAGGCACGAACAGGGAGATTCAGGAGCCATAGACTGAGAGAGAGAGAGAGACGACGACGGCCCTGCAGATAATTGTTTTGCAGTCAAGGACATGAAAAAAAAAATAGAGACTCTGAGAAATAGGTATAGCGCGATTGTTTATCGAGAAATTCAATAACAAAGCAAGCTGCCGCCAAGGAGAACTGCACCAAAAGGAATGACGTGATATTCGAATGTATGCAAATCCTTCTTTTATTGTTTGTCCTTTCCGTTCCCTAGAATGCGGATTTCACTGGAGCCAAGATATTTTAAATAAAATCATCCGTCGTTGTATATTGTTCATGCTATGTAGCAATACTCTGTAAACGGTGCTGGTGCGACGGGCACGTTCCTTGGATACCAACTAAACTGGGTGAAGTGGTCTCTCACCGTTTTATTGGGACGTCCGGAATAATATAACCCGGAATAATATATACGAGAGAACTAGGGGTCCAGAAAAAAAATAAAAAAAAGAGGAGGAACGCCAAACCACGCTGCAGAAGGGATTGAGATGAAAAATGAAAAAAAATGAATAAACGTCTGCCATGTTACAAGCTTACAATCAAAATCCTTACACCTCCCCCTTTTGGACCTCCCGTAAAACGTTTGTAGGAGGTAGCAGCAACGTTTGCAGGGGATTAATCTGTGCAAGCCTGGCAACAGGTATACGAACCTGAGAACAGGAGTTCAATTTATCGTTGGATCAAGGTGGTGTGGTGCATGCAGAAAGCGTGACAAGACACGCACGGATATCAATGTAAGGTCACTACATGTATAGACAATTAGGCACGTGCGGATTCCAACATGAAAACCACGCTTTTGGGCTTAGAATTTACAAATCATGTCTAGAACTCAAGTGCTAAAGAAAAAAAAAGGACAATCTTGGAGACGCGATGTTTATCCGCGGTACGCTTTACCATAAATAACTTGCAATAGGTATAAGCAGGCATGCGAACTTTTCTGTGTGTTGGGATTATTCAAAGAGGGAATAGACCCACTGGGTGCGTGGAAAGGTATAACTCGACCCCAATTGCCCCTTTTCCCCCTGCAGAAATTAGGCTTCACTGCTGGTAGCGTCATAGCAAGTATAGACTTGTGCCTCTCTCTCTTTCTCTTCGCCCCCCCTTAGATACCCTAATTCCGAGCTCAAATGCATTACCTGTCATGACTATACTTGCTATATCCGTGTCGAAAAGTACTGCCGCTTTTCCGTCCGAGACATCGTGTCAGCTGCTTTGGAAGCAAGGGCCACCGTATAAACAAAGCCTATGCGGCTACAGCTAGGCAATTCCTAATTTTGTTGTAAGAAGGGCCCCCCAATATCCACAACCCACATTGATCTTACTGTGCTTGTTCTAACGGCTCGACGTACCGTTCGAAAATGCTGTTTATTAAACGTCAATGAAAAATGGCCAACCCCTTCTCACCCTCGCCTCTGTTATATTTACTCGACTCCTTTCTTATACGCTCTTTTCCTGTTCTCTTTTTTTTAATAATTCCACGTTTTCGTTGCCGCCACAGCAGATAGGCCACCTTCTTTTTTTATTTCCTTCCTCCTTCCGTTTATTAAAGTCAAAATCAAAAAATTACAACTCGAAACTCATGTCAACGCTTAATGAAACATTCTACGGATTCGTGGAAACGACCACAGATACGCTTTTAATATTTGAAGCATGTCGTCGAGGCATTTTACCAAAGATCAATCGCAGACTCCAGGAACGGGAGAGAGGCGCCGTACGATCGGGAACAGTGTTTGTTTTTGATGAACGGGAATCAGGTAACCATAATCTAGAGATAAATCCATGCGAACATGCAAGGCAATTTAACAATTCTTTTATCATTCATACAGGCATCAAACGATGGACTGACGGGTTCGTTTGGAGCCCTTCGCGTATATTGGGAAACTTTTTGATCTATCGAGAACTGGAAAGCCGAGAATCCAATGCCGATAGACGACGCCTAGTCCACTCACAAAGGAACCAGGTCTCTGGGTATCCAAACAATGGCAGCGATGAAATGGATAGCTCATTGACAGACCAGATGCAACAGCAAGATTCTGCCAATACTGTGGATCGCAATCGTGAACGGGCCTTGGTCGGATCATTAACGACGTCGTACAACTTTAAAAAGGGCGGGCTTATTAAGAAAACAATGAGCATTATTGTCAATGGATCGCCGCAACATCTGATCAGCTACTACTCGAAGGAAGATGTATTAAATAACCGCCTCCAACGACCATCAGCCATTCCGGAGCTTGCATGTCTCGAGATCGCTCCAGAGTTGTTGCTGCGTCAGAGTTTTCGGATCCCGCCTGGCATGGAGCATGGCGAAATGCCTCTTGAAATTTCGCCGATATCACCACAGCCAAGCTTGCCATATCCAAATGCATTCACAGGTGCATTGAAAAGATCTCGGAGAAAGCTACTTGCTTTTCATCTATCTATTACTAAGCTGGACATTCTTTCTTGTAGGTCGCCGAGGCATCCGCAGACGAGCTTCAGGCCCAATGGCTGAGCGCAGCAGCTTCTCAAGCGGCAATACTATGATGATCGGTGGAAACGAAGGTTATTTTGTGCAGCAACAACGGCCGTCAACTCTGTATCACAGCATTTCTGATCACCAAGATATCTATCCTGGGACCGCGGCGGCAGCAACAACACGTGGCGGACATGAGGAGGCCAGGAGCACTTTGCCTCTTCAGTATCCCTATATTCCTGACTACGACAGGGTGAAAGAGTCAGTGCCTCTACATGAAGACAGCCCCGGAGCGATAATGAACACTACCACTACCTCTTGGACCCAGCAACACCCGTTGCTCCCACTATGTTCCGCTGCTTCAACAGGCATCTCAATGACTACTGCCAGTGTGAACAGCACCACGCCCGTGCCTTCACCACCACCACGGCTCATGCAAAAGAGATACGACCAAAATATTATAAGTAGTGGCAGTGAGCAGCGAGCACCCCTCCCCAGGCAAATCAATCATCAAGGCATATCTATATCCTCAACTGATTACAGCACGCTGGACAAGGCACGACCTCCTTTTCAAGGCATTTTAGCAGATACGACCTTGGTAACAACTTCAGTTAAAGCTTCTCAGACCATGTTCCCTGCATGGCAACACAATCTCGAAGAAACCGTTGTTGCCCAGCAGCAGCCATTACCACCTGGTACGACTTCGGCAACTGCTTTTGCTGTATCACTTGCAGAACAGCACAGCCCGAGCGGTGTACCCATGGCACCAGCTACACAAGATTTGTGTCCACCACCACCATCAGGATCTAGACTTATCCTCGGTCACGCAGCAAAACCCGCCGAAAGTGTGAACGCTCAAATGCAATCACCGTACAGCTCTTCTACGTCCGAAACAAACACTGTTGCTACATCGCCTCAAACCATGCACTTTGCCAGCTCAAACTCGAGCATGCTTTCAATGGCAACAACTTTGGCACAGCAGCATGGTAATCAACTCGTTAATGATATCAATGCGTACACAGTTACAGTCAAGCAGCGGCGTGATCTATCACCTGTCAGCAATCTAGAATATTTTCAATAATTTTCTCCTCCTCCTGTTCTCCTTTTTCTTCTTCTCCTTTTTTAATCATCATACGATTTAATTTCATATGTACTCCCATCACCACTCTTAAATCTTTTCTTGCCACTGTTCATTCTGTTATCAGCTCTACCCACACACTTTCATTTTTTGACTATCACTTGTCTTTTTTCACATTCTTTTCCTAATTATATTATGCATCCTCTATTCCTTCCCCTTTCCGTGTCTCTCACATCGAAACCTAATGCCTTGCAGCCTTCTTTTTTATCCTCTTAATTTCATCTTCATTGTATATGATTTTATTGGTTTGGAATACAAATAATGGCGTGGGGGCTCCTCGTTACTTGTCTAGACACTATATTTTTTCATTCGTTTGCGTTTACACAATCTATAGCCATAAACCACCAAATATATAGGCTGCACGCGCTGGTGACTCCATTGATGTGCAAAGGTCCGAGATTCAAAGTTACGGTAAATTAACAGATAATACTCCTGTAACCGATTCTGCATCTTCATTAAGCTTCAGGCAGCAATAAAAAGCGAGTACGTAGATAGCACAGTATCTAAAAGATGTTTTCTGTTAAAACATTTTTCTGCTGCTTTACAGTGAACGCTCCATTTAGTCATAGCCTCAGTATCTATT
Source organism: Rhizomucor miehei CAU432 (assembly GCA_000611695.1). Classification (NCBI taxonomy): domain Eukaryota; kingdom Fungi; phylum Mucoromycota; class Mucoromycetes; order Mucorales; family Lichtheimiaceae; genus Rhizomucor; species Rhizomucor miehei. Next base: position 3,552 of record KK100149.1, on the reverse strand, counting down.
CCATGAGTTATCGAGATTAAAGATAAGTTTGTGTTTCTTTTGTTGACAGGTGTAGTGGATCTGGATAAATAGCCTAATGAATATATCGTGTCTACTACAGAATGAGGTTTAATCATCCTGTAGCAAGTGCTTATTTCTATATGAGATAAGTACTACAAACCAGCTTTAAGTGCATTCGTTAGGCGTCATGGTCTCTCCAATACACTGTCGAGGGTTTTAGAAGCAAAAGACGACTGCCTGCATGCAGTACATATAAAGAGGTTCCTGAAAGAGGTCACCGCGATGGTCAGTCGCACAAGCATACCGGTACTCAGGAGTCTCCTGCCTTAAATGTAAAATGTGGGGGAGGAGATGACATTTGCATGAAACTTGGTTAAACACAACCAGACGATCGACTTCGGAACGTCGTCAATTTGTTGCTATGCTTGAAAGAGCTTACCTTTTCGCCCATACATGAAAAAAAACTCAGGCTCATAAAAATCATAGCGGGAAGGAACGCGTCATTTTTCGCGCTTCTTTCCTCTCGAATTCGGGCACCTTCTTGACCCTTCGAAAAGGTGTCCAAATCTAGGTAAGCGACGAGCAATGTCCAGAGTAACGACGGTGTGGAAACTAATTGCCGGTGATTTCCTGCTTGAAACAAGCAAGTCGTCTGCGTCATGCGATCCCGATCTCCAGGAGTTCAACGACTCCCTCTCAAGAAGAGTGTGGCCAGGGATGCTGTATTGTCATGTGTGCAACAGGTTTACCAAG
>KK100148.1:25429-64387 GCA_000611695.1 Rhizomucor miehei CAU432 | reverse complement strand
GGTTATGTAAAAATCTCAGGTCATGTTGAGCTGAACGCAGATCAGCTTGGAATGCGAGGGAGAAACTTCGTTCAAAGACTTCGCAAGTTGCTAGAGCAAGGTTGCTTTCCAAGTTCCCAGAGTGTGAACGCATATCAGGTTAGTAAGTAGAAAAGTAAAAAGTGAGAAAGGGAAGAAGGACAGTGCCAGATTTCAGGAAACACGCGTTCCACAACTTAAAAATAGCGTCGATCCTATCTGGGGACCCTTTCTCCTATATTCATGCACTTGGTAAACGGGCATATTGAATGCGCTTCCCGTTTATGCTTTCCGATACACTTCAGACAAACTACCTCGCTGGTTGTCAGGAGTATATGCAACTTTCAAGTATACGTATGTATGCTAAGGCTGAACGGCTCACTGAAAGTAAGCTGCTGAACAAAATTTATTTTAATTAAACACGATGACCTCTGGATAACTTTCGACTGGAGCGTCTCCCGTGGGCCTTAGAAGATGGGACAATATAAAGTTACTTTTTTCACAAAGGCAATGGAGTTGTCCTGGTTGCACTGTGTACGCGCTTGTCCAAATTTCGTAGCCAGGGCGCGCGTTTTGAGACTTGAAACATGGAGGCCGATCTCGTCAGTCACGCTCATGGATTATGAGCAATTATACCAGTAAACTAAACCGTGCCTTATGACAAAGCTTTCCCACAAGGCCTACTACTTGGAGGCCTCCTTGCAGTTTTACAAAGACACGCTTTGATCTAGTGATGGAAAAGCTCGCGGCAGTGCTGTGGTTCAAGCGCCCAGGGCATTCTAGAAGACAGCAGAAGATATAAATCCGCTTTTGAGAGTTCAAACATTTGCTTCTGCCAATAGCTCTCTTTACAATAACTGAATGTCTATTACCAACCACACCGGAATTTGTCTGCATCAATTGCCGCACAGCCATAGGCCTGTACGATTCCAAGTCAGGCACTTGCAAACCGACGACCTTGGCCGCATCGTCCCACAGATGCACTTGAACTTTGTGCTTGAACAATGGGTCCTTTTCAAAAGCTGCAATTTGTTCCTCATTAAATGGGCCGCCTTCATTGTACAATATGAGAAGGAAGTTAAATATGAGCAATAAGAAAAATGAGTTGCAAAGAAATTTACCTGATATTTCAAAGAGTTTTTGCTAGCAGCCTAAAGTCCTTCGTAGTAAGCCTTGTCCTTGCCAGTCAAGTATCTTTCCACGGGTACATGTACTTCCACCAACTGGGCGATCTTTTCAGAAAATCCTAATCGTCTCAGGTACTCATCACCAATTCGCTCGTGGCCTGTTACGCCGACACTGATGGATGACAATAAGTTATTGGCAACAGCATCTGGGTCAAGTTCTGCCAAAGCGGATGCGTTGCATAACATTTGATTTTGATCGAGCGAGGTGGCAAATTGGCCAACGTCATGTAACAAGGCCGCCAATATCGTTTCTTCATCAGCATCTAAAGAGACATCTAAATGTAAGACACTATTCTACTTTTTGATGACATGGCTACTACTATTATTTACTTGATTCGATTGCCTGCGTAGCTGCTTGCAAACTGGAACCCTTCCCCCCAATTACTCGCTTGTAGCAATAAAAACATCTCCTTTCCTCTTATTTATTTATTACATCTCTACTGCGACTTTCTTCTTTTTCCTTTGGCATCACGCCTCCTTGTTTTCTTGACGCTTTCCCAGATGGCCCAGACAATCCAGAGAGTGCAAGCCAACACGGTGACAAAAGTGCCGCATTGCACGAGCATAATATCCTCTTGTCGTCCGACCGGTACAGCAAGTTGTAAATACTGTTCTTCTTGTGCTGTGACATTAAAAGGTACAAAAGATGATACGGCTGTCGTTTGGCATGGTAACAATGGATGCTGGATATCTGGAAGACCGGACCCGCAAGTGATGCCTGCCTTTGGTAAAGATATGCGTATCTCTCGATGCGTTTCACCAGCATTGTATGACGGGTGTTGGTATCTCAAGTGGATAGGCAAGTCAAGTGTCCACGTATGGCCATCAATAGCTTTCCGGCGTACAATGACAAGGCTGCCTCGTGGTTCTCGTACATGCTCCAAGGGTGCTTCCAGGTCGGTCTCGCCAAAGACTCGTGCATTTCGGAAATCGGTGAGATCTTTGAGTTGATTTGGATCGACAAATACACTTGCAGGTAAATCGTAGAGAATGTCAAGCCAGCATTCTGAAGAAGGTGGTGGTGCTGTTACTGCTGTGATAATGTGCGGGTGGAAACTGTTTGCATTCTCGAGTTTGGACTCGATTGTTTCTTCCATACGGTAACGGACTTTCTCGCGTGTATGTGTGTTTCACGGAAAAGACATGCCCAAATGAGAACGATATTTATGCGAATAGAGACACGAAGAGAAATCTTTATTCTGCGATGACGACAACATTTGTTGGGAAAAAGATGGTAGATATTTCAAAGCGGCCAAGTCAAGACACGTAGACATTATAGACATTATAGGTAAGAAAAAAAATAAATGGGATGAAGAAGAAAAGCTTTTTGTTTGCCTTTTTTTAATCCTTCTTGCACTTGCACTTTTGGTCCTCGGTGAGACCGGCGAGAGCTTGTTCAATGTGTTGGCCGCAGCCTAATGAAAGAACGATGTTGTTGCTAAACATTTTACGTATACCATCATCATCATCCTTTGCTTTACACTTACCCTTCCAGGTGTACTTGCCACACTTGTCACAGGTAACTCGCATGCACATCTTTTCTTCAAAGATCTGTTGTGTTGGAGAAGAAAGATGGTGGGGGGAATAACTATTTATCGAGATTTGGTTTTTTTTTCTGCGGAGACAAAATGATTACGGTCGCTGACGCGGCCATTTGCGATGCTGACGACTACTGTGGGGCTGTGTGAGACGCTGGACGTTCTCTCTCTTTCTTTATTCATAGACACGATTGTCCATGCGAACAAATATGCATGGCATCTTAATGATGACGAGTACTTATCTAATGAGACACGTGTCATAATAACGGATGTTGAAGTTCCCTTACTTCCCCAGACAGTCCATAGCTTGTTGGATTTTGAGCATGCCAAAAAAAGAAAGTCCTTCTGTTTCAACTCGGTGAATATAAGAAACGATATGACGGATGAGCATCTGGTCGATCACAGAATTTCTTGAATAAACTATCGATCTCTTAATTTATCCTTTTTTTTCATAAATTTCACAACAGGATCAACATTTTAACATCATGTGGACAAAACTTTTTGTTGCAGGCGGCCTGCTTCTTCGACTATGGCAAGCATCAATATTAGCAGTAGAGGCAACAGCAGGAGCATCCGACGACCCGGTTGTATGTGATTGCGGCTTTCGAGACGAGAACAACCACGTATGGTCCGAGATCTGGTACGCCGACTATTCCACCTACAAGGTGAACGTACACAAGGATGTACACTACGTTGTCATGGACTACACAGTCAATGCAAAGTACAACAACACACTGAATCGAGTGTTTGACCCCACCAACGTGCAAGTGGATGAAAATGGCCAAGTACAGCTTGCCGTACGCAAATTAAACGACAATGAATACACCTCGGCGTCTTTTGGTACTCGTCGTCAAGACATATTATATGGCACGTTCCGAGTCTCCATGAAGACATCGTCTGTACCGGGTACCGTCGCAGCGTTTTACTTTTACCGCAACGATACTTGTGAAATCGACATTGAATCGCTCAGCAGAATCCAGAATCCGTGGAAGACTTTCTTTTCAGTGCAACCGCAAATATACAATCCTGATGGATCGGCGTCCACCTTGACAAATGATAAACATGACCTTCCTTTTGATCCTACATCAGTAAGCTTTCTTGACATTGTTTTACTTTTTTATCTATCCCAAGTGACTCTAATTTTTACTTCTACTTCAGGAATATCACGAGTACAGATTCGACTGGATGCCCAGTCAAATCGATTATTATCTTGATGGTCAGCATGCCAACAGCTTCAACACGAGTGTACCGCAATCACCAGGTCGTGTGATGCTGAACCATTGGACGGATGGTAACCCCAACTACAGCGGTGCGGCGCCAGATCAGGATGCCTTCTTGACAATCGCCAATTTGACAATTTTCTTTAACTCTTCTGATGCACAAGGGTCACTATCCTGCCAGAAAATGCAGGAACCATGCAGCGTTGCAGGCAAGATTATCTGATTTCATAGTAGCAAGCCCTCCTCAGTTTGTACTACCCACTTTCTCTAATTCAAATCAAAAATCTAAATAGATATCATGGCCAAGAAATTGGTACCAGCCGTGGCATCCAGCACTTCACCAGATTCACCACAGTCAGCCGGCGCACGACGTCACATAGCAACGTTCCAACCTTTGTATGCTTTACTTTTTACTGCATTGTCGTATATACTCATTATCCATTGATCATCGTCTATATATTTATATTAATGCACAAGTTTACTAAACATCAACAAAATGCATGTACTTTTATATATTGGCATGATCTTTTCATGATTTTGTATAAATCAGACCCTGTAGGATCACTAGCGATCTAATTCTTTGTTACCTTTCCTGGATGACTCATTTTGAGATATTCGTTTTTGTCTTGTCTGATCTCTCTTCTCTCTCTCTCGGCGATGTTCCCGATGAACCCGCCTATTCCCCAGTTATGGTTTTTCACGGCGCCGATGAAAAGGGACAAACTTTTCCCGAGTTTCCGGTGATATCCTTCGACAGATCATAAAAAAGGACGATCGTCTTAAGGACCAAGCCAGCGTGAATTGTCACAGGGTCGGCGCTACGATATCTGAAGACCACGGTATACGCTAAAAAAGAGCTGTACTAGATATGTGGCTAAACACTTTCTTTTCTTCTTTTTTCATTGCAACTCCATAACAGCCGTGCGATCGGGTTCAAAACTTTCAAGGTTACACACTGTTCTTGTCTTATTCTTATTTTGTGCACTGATGCTCCATCTAGACTCAAGTTACTTTCTCCTCTTTTTTTCTTTCCTGTTTTGCTTTACAGTATGATGACCATGGAAGAGAATAGCAACGAGGATAAACGGTCAAGACAGAGCGACGCTGCAAGGAGTATCGCAAAGAGCGAGCAGCAAACAATCATTTCAAGAAAAAGCAACTGGATCAATTTTTTGATTGGAGATATATACGCAGACGATGATCCACAACAACTGTCGATGGCACGCAAGCAAGTGATTATATTTATTGTTGCCCTGAACGGTATCCAGGGTCCTCTTGGTAGTATGATCTACATGCCTGGATTGTTGAGCGTTGCCAGTGATCTGCATACCAGCATGTCGGCCGTCAATGGAAGTGTTTCCGCTTACGTTGTATTTATGGGCCTGGCGGTAAGTAGAAATGTGTCGCCATCGTTTTCTTTCTCTCTCTCTTTTTCTCTCGGTCATTAAATCATGAAAACACTATTGTTGCTTTATATATAGCCACTGATATGGGCCAGTATGAGCGATCAATTTGGAAGGAAAAGAATGTACCTTCTGAGTACAATCCTGGGTATCGTGGCATCCATCATTTGTGCAGTGTCAACAAACATTAGCCATGTTGATTGTCTTTCGAGCCATTCAAGCCGCTGGAATGTGTGCCAGTCAGTCATTAGGTAAAGCATGAGTATATATAGAAAATAGAGAAAAAAAGATGATCTAATATGAAATCATACACACACATATAGGCGCTGGAGTCATTGCAGACACGATACCTACGCATCAACGAGGAAGAGCATATGGTTTCTTTTACATTGGTCCACTGATTGGCCCAGTGATAGGCAAGTTATCAAATAGATGTATACACCTTGGAATCAATGTAAGAAAACTCATCATTGCATGTGTCATATCCAGGTCCCACGGTCGGAGGTTTGTGTAGTAAAAAGATGAAATAGAGATGCAGAAGTGTGACTCAGACAGAACAAACATGAAAAGGTGTTCTTTGTCAGTTTCTAGGATGGCAATCAACATTCTACTTTCAGGCTATTCTGGGTACATGTCATGGATTTCGTCAACTGGAGAAAGAATACGAAGCTAACCTCATTTGTTACGATCTATAGGCGCCGTCTTGCTTTTCATGATCGCACTGTTGTTACCCGAAACGTTAAGAAAGAAGAAAAATGTGGATAAACAAGAGGAAGGAGCAGTATCCGCGTCGTCATCAAGCAAGAATATTTTCAAAGCGTTCTTACCGATGCTCTCGATGCTTCGCGATCCAGCCATGATTGTTATCACGTCGTACAGCACCGTTATCTTTGGATGTCTTTATTTGCTGGCAAGTATATCTATATATTCGAAGTGAAAAATTGATAACTTCAAAGATCAGTTCAAACTTATTTTTGCCCTGTCGTCAATAGAACCCAACGATTACAGACACGTTTCAGACAGAGTATGGATACAATGAATGGCAAATAGGTTTGACCTACCTTGCCTTTGGCGTAGGCTTGATGATTGGCTCGGTCCTCGCTGGCCGCAATGCAGACTGGGTGCTTCGCCGATTACAAAAGCGAGGACCAGTGATTCCGGAAATGCGCCTGAGAGCAGCATTTCCTTCCTTCTTTCTGATCCCTGCCGGATACTTGATTTATGGCTGGACGGTGCAGTACCACATTGGTGCATATGCTCCTATCATTGGTTTGTTTGTTTGCAAGTATTATAAGCTACTGCTTCTATTCTTTCTCTCTATCGTTTCGGGACTAAATAATTCTACTCTCTTTGTATATTACACTACTAGATGCCATTGGTCAAATGTCGGCTTTTACACCATCAAATGTATACCTTGTAGATGCTCAGCCCGGTAAGCACAGAAAAAGGATGAATCGACACTGTTTAAAACGAACGACCGGGATCCCTAATAAGCATCTTATCAGGTCGCTCTGCCAGCGCAGTAGCTATCAACAATTGTTTCCGTTCCATTGCAGGTGCCATCACGGCCATTTTTTCAACACAAGCATTACATAATGCCGGTCCGGGTATTCTGTATACAATACTTGCAGCTATCAACATTGCCAACATTGGATTCATTGTCTTATGCATGAATTATGGTCAGCGATGGCGACAAGCCGTTGCCGAGAGACGAGGACTTACTTCAACTACTGATGCGTCCGCAAAAAAAGAAGCAGCAGCAGCAGCAGCAGCACCGGAAGATATCGAGCAAGGAGGTAGCAGCATTCATCAACAACAGGATATTGAACACACCTTGGCACGCACAGCGTCTAGACACAGTGCCGTTTAATCCCCCCCCTCTTTTAACAGCAACTACATCATCCTCGTACTAGATTATCACCCATTCCCCCGTTCCAAGATTACTTGCATCACCATTCTAAATATTACATTTTGGTTAAACACAATGTCAATGTCATAGCAACAGCAAGACTACTTCTTCTTCTTCTTCTCTCTCTCTCTCTCTCTCTCTCTCTCTCTCTCTCTCTCTCTCTCTCTCTCTCTCTGCATTTGCATGCTGTTTACAATTATTATTAAAAATGTACACTTTATTTAATCCCACCAAACGGGTTTTAACAAAATTTGACTTCATAAGTATCTACAGCGCATTCAAAAGTACTTGTTTGGTCATCGTATGCGAACGAGTATGCATCCGGACACGCCTTTTTTATGTTACTTGCATGCTCGTCAGGTTTGCACTTGTTGGGATCATCGTGCTCGCCACGGCAGCAGTTCGCGTCAGTGTTACTCTTACTGCATGAACTTTGGCATCCAACCACGTTGCCGCTGCTATCCTTGATGGCATAGTCTGAGGGGCACTGGGGTACCTCGCAGGAAGGCGAGCCGCAATTGTACTTGCCGTTCGAGTTGCTGCCCTTTTCCGGGTTGATAGACATGGGCAAGTTGTAACCATCCACCAAGCTGATATCATAAAAGTCCTTGCCGGCCATACCCTTAAAGAAGAATTCAGCTAGCGAAGCCGGATTGCCAGCACCGGGTACACCGCATCCCTTGCCGTTGCCGTTGTTGCCAGAGCAGTCGTGACGACCCCATACACGTCCACCCCATCTGGAACTCTTGCTGACACTTTGACTGGAACCAGGCGTCAAGTCGAAGCTTTGTTCGGGTGAGGAAGCTGATTTGCCGTTTGTAAGAACGCCTACTGTGATGGTATCTTTGCAATTGTTGCTGATATGGATCGTTTTTTGGCCTTCACCGCCGCCGCCGCCACCACCACCACCACCGTTGTTATCGGCAGCAAAACCAAAGGCATGGATACATGAGCCGCTCAAGACAAGAACAAGCAAGTATGCAATAACGACGAGCATGCTGTAGAATTCTAAGATATATCGACTCGAGAAAAATAAAAAAACTAACGCGTTGTAGAAAAAAATCACTTCAAAGCCAATTACATGGATCCTTTATATATGTTTGGCAAAAAAAGACCCCTCACGTATTATTATGACAGATATCTAATTATTGGCTGCATACGCGCGCCAAGTGGGTATTGAAAAAGCTTCAGGGGTGGAGGGCAGGGATAGTATAATCTGTAAGAAAAGGGTGGCCCATGCACGATGCCATGGATTTTCTTCCCCGCCACGCAGATCAAGGGGGGTGGATCCCCCCTCATCCCTCTCCACACACACACACATGCAAGGCACATTCGAAATCTTTTGACAGCTCCATCGGGTTGCATTAAAAATATATAGGGAGCATCGCTAGCGTATATATCTCATTTTTCTGCTGCAAATATGCATGGTGATGTGCATGGATCATTACAATTTTTCTTTGTAAAAGAAATGTATACATAATTTAACTCAAGCATTTGTTGGCAAGGGTCTGCAATTCTCTTTTCTGTTCATTTATTATACATTTTCAGCAGTAAACGCAGAAGGGTCCCAGTCTTTCAGAGACGGCTGATTCGCAAATAAAGCCAAGATACGATCGCTATCGTCTGCCCAATGTGCACAACACAATCGATACTTGATAGGCACCCAGGTATCATCCGCACGGTGCACGATGCGGTACCGCACAACGCAGTGTTCAAAAAATGGCTCCTGGCAAAACGAGCATGGATAAGGGTTGGACAGGAGCTTTCGTAAATGCTCTGGCAACGACGGGGGTAACAGCTGCAAAGATCGTTGCTGCTGCAGACGCTGATGCTTTTTACTACTACCACTACTACTATTGCGAGTTTTGCTGCTGTTGCTGCGATTCCGGAGAAGAAGAACTGAACGGAACCACTGGCGAGCACATTGTTCTGCTAAACTCGGCGGATCGTGTGCCAATGGTTGCTCTGATAAGGGTATCTTTAACATTCTGTCGCACCGATCCATCTTGATCGTCGCTGGCGAAAGTCGCAGTAACTCAACCGGCAATGCATCAATGAGAGTTTCGGATACGTTGAGCCATGACAATCGTGATAGTTTTGACAAGCAGATCGGTAATTCGTTAAGCGGATTACATGACAAGTCGAGATATGTCAATTTTGAAAGTCGTTCCAACGTCGATGGCAAGTAGGTGATTCGATTATGCGACAAGTCAAGATGCTGCAAGTGTTTCAAGTGGTGGATCGTTGGTGGCAAAGTATCGAGTCGATTGTGCGATAGTTCAAGGACTGTCAATCGAGTCAACGAGGCAATCTGGCTTGGCAACGAAAACAAGCCGACATCTCGCCTGTTCACATTGAAATCAAAGTGTCTGTGAGTTTCTGCATTGCCTTATTTTTACAGACATACGAAAATCCTCCTCCACTCCCTTCCCCATCTCCCAAAATGTTTCTCTCTTACAGGTCCAGCCGCGAGATAGATTTCAGTACCGAGACTGCTTTGTTGAAGGCTGCAGTGTGCATACTAGCAATCGAGGATTTATCCGATGAAGAGGACGATGATATGAGTTTCGTAGTAAACGAGTGTCGCGGTGATGATGAGGAACTGTCATTGTAGTATGTCTTGTCAATGTATACCAAGTCGCGAGAAAGTGCTGTAGGCGAGAATAGGTAATGAAGTGGATGCTCTGCTCGGTGCGTATGCAAGGCACCGAGAAGACTGAGAGCAGACATGACAAAAAAAAGTCGAGATATAGACTGCAGGAAAAAAAATATGGGAAATCGAGGGAGAGAGGGGTAGGAGAATAAGAGTAAAAAATACCAAGATTGTATTCGTATTGTATGTGTGTGTATGTTGTTATTGATCGTTATCGTTGTTGATGTTGTTGTGTTAGTATTGTGTATGTTGTTGTTACCGAGAAAGTTGAGTGTGCTTTCAAATCGAAAAGAAGGGTGGTTGTCAGCCGAAGAAAAAAACCCATTGAACTCGGAATTTTGGTCAACAACAAGCAACGTTCAGTTCAAGAGAGAACCATCAAACAACCTTGCATCATCTCCACTTTTGGTAATCACTCGAACGTTGTTGCGTCGGGCAAATTGGATTGCATTCTGAACTAGCGCCAGCTCGATTCGCGAGTCGACACCTGTCAGTCCCCGTATCCTCCCTTCACCGTTGTCTTCTTGAAGCTGCAATGCTACCGACCCAACAACTCGGCCGTCCTCCTTTTCCATTACCCACGCACGGCTCTTTGTTGATGATGATTCAATTTGCTCGAGCGTTTCGACAATACGTTGACTGAGTATCTGTGCACGACCCTGTCCATGTCGTCTCAACCACCAGAACCACGAGAGCCCGACTCCAGCACTCCACAAGAGCAACTCGACCAGGAGTGTAGCCGTAGCATTGCTGCTGCTGCTAGGTGAATGGGTCCAGTGAAGACCAACCAGACCCACCAGTCCAGCTTGCCATGTCCACCGTGCTCCTGAATTCTTCAAGACAGACTTGAATATTCGTTTCGTCTCGCCCTTTCTCGACCGTGCTAATGCAACGGCGCTGACTGCCTTGCCATCCTCTGTCCTGTACTCGCGAATCTTCATGGCTATCGAAGAAGGGCGTCCTGTAATTTCTCCGACTTCCCTTTTGTAATTGTTGTGGGGCAAAAAGGCGCATCCCTCTCTGACGGTCTGTGCAACCTGTCCTCAATTTTTTTATCTCTCTCCCTACTGAATATCTGAATGCTGCAGCGATCGATCCTTGCTACTCGACGATCGCCGGTTCGATCAATAACTAGACGATTAGAAATATATCACCCTGTACGATTAGCAACAACAAAGGTGGCTCAGTCTACAGTTCCACAGTACGACTACGATGTCATTGTCATTGGAGGTGGACATGCCGGCACGGAAGCTTGCACGGCCGCTGCAAGGGTCGGCGCACGGACATTACTTATTACACAAGATACGAGTAAAATAGGTACAAATCTTTATGAAAACAAAATGGGATATCTCAAATGAATTCCAACTGTCATTATTATTGTTAAAGGTGAAATGTCATGTAATCCTTCCTTTGGAGGTGTTGGCAAGGGCGTCCTTGTTCGAGAAATTGATGCATTAGATGGTGTTTGTGGACGTATTTCTGGCAAGTGATCGAGAACCAACAGAAGTTCGATGATGAAACAACCAAATAACAAATACATACAGATCTTGCAGGCATTCAATTCAAAATACTCAACCGATCCAAGGGACCGGCAGTGTATGGCCCACGCGCACAAATTGATCGCAAAATATACAAACGACATATGCAACAATATCTGGAGAATTATTCCAATTTGACGATACGGGCAGGCAGCGTAGCAGATTTGATCATCACCAAGGGTAGCAACGAGCAAGAGTATCATGAGATCAAGGAAAAGGGAGCACAATCAGCCGTGGAAGGAATTCGCCTAGGTATAGTATGATTTGCTTATTTGTGTGCATGATAATATTTGTTATGTGTGTGTCGGTGTATGTAATCAATGACGTAAAAAAATATCTTTAGAGAATGGACAAGTCATCCGAGCGCCAAACATTGTCATCACGACTGGCACTTTTCTAGGCGGGGAGATCCATCTTGGTAAGAGAAAGCAGAAAAAGATAGGAGATGATGAAAGCTGGAACATATTGATACGTGTGTGTTTTGCAGGACTCAAGGTATGGCCAGCTGGCCGGATCGGCGAAAACCCGTCTATAGGATTATCACGATCGCTCCGAGATGCAGGATTTAAGCTTGCACGATTAAAGACAGGCAAGTTCCGAAAGTTTTCTGTTAGTTTATTTCCCTCCCTTCCCAGTGTGTATTAAAATTGTAGCAAACCTTACAGGTACACCACCACGCCTGGATGGTCGAACTATCAATTATGAGGGTATGGAGATCCAATACGGAGACCAGCCTCCTGTGCCATTTTCATATCTTCACAAAACTGTCCCATATGCTGTAAGTTGCGAAGCAGTGAGAAGCGTTGCAAATTTATTAATTGAATTGAATGATGATAATGATGATGATGATCTAGGATCAGCAAGTGCTATGCCATCAGACGAGGACGAACCCTCAAGTACATCAATATCTCGAGGAAAATTTCGACAAGAGCATCCATATTCGAGAAACTGTTAATGGACCACGGTACTGTCCGTCCTTGGAAAGTAAAATTAAACGATTCCGAACCAAGTCGAGTCATACCATCTGGTTGGAACCGGAGGGCTTTGATACCCATCTCGTCTATCCCAACGGAATTTCGAATACCATGCCTGAAGACATCCAGCTCAATTTTTTGCGCATGATTAAAGGTCTTGAAAATGTCGACATGGTCATGCCAGGTAAAAGAAAAAAATTAAACATGCTATGCCAAAAATGAGGGTGCTTATATACCAGCCTACTGACATATATCTTTTTTAAAAGCATACGGTGTTGAATACGACCACGTGGATCCGCGTGAGCTGCGGTCTACACTGGAAACAAAGCGCATCGCAGGTCTATTTTTGGCGGGGCAGATCAATGGTACCACGGGATACGAAGAGGCTGCGGCGCAGGGCATCGTTGCTGGTATCAATGCAGGTTGCCAAGCCCTGGGCAAGCCGCCATTTGTTCTAGACCGGTCAGACGCTTACATTGGGGTTCTTATCGACGACCTTATCACTAAAGGTGTGGAGGAACCTTATCGAGTGTTTACGTCCCGGTCAGAGTATAGATTACTGTTGCGGTCTGACAATGCCGACCTCCGGCTGACGCAGAAAGGATACGAGGCTGGTGTTGTTTCTGCTGAGCGGTACGAGCAATTCTCAAGGAACGCAAGCGAGTTAGAGTCGGCAATAAAGGCTCTGGAGGATCTGAGACTGTCACCTAAACGGTGGGCAAAGGAAGGCGTGCATACAGGCAGCAAATTGAATGATAACGGTGTATTAAAGAGGCAAGTCCTTTCACAGCAGTAAATTCACCAAAGGGAGATTACATGAACAAAAAAAATATTGATACTTTATTACAGTGGCATGGATATATTGAATATGCCAGGAACGACTTTGGATTTGATGTACGACTTGCTACCTAGTTTGAGACACTTGGATGATACGCAGAAGGAACGGATTGTTATTGAAGGACGCTACAAACCGTTCTTGAAACGACAAGCAGCGGAGGTAGCAGCTCTGAAACGAGATGAAGATCTCAAGCTGGATATCAATCTCGATTACAACATGTATGTGGTTATAAAAAAGGCAATTGCTTCTGTGGTAGTAGTGTCTAAACATGCGATGTTCTTGTAGGATGAACCAACTCTCGCACGAAATCCGACAAAAGTTAGCAATTGTGCGACCTGAGACTTTGGTAAGTGAAGAAGGAAAAAAAGCATCGTACAGGATGAAGATAACTGATCTTTTTGGATTAGGGTGCTGCCAAGCGTATTGAAGGCATGACACCTGCGGCTATGGTCGTGCTCATGAGACATGCGCGCCGAGCCAACAAGTCCAAGCAACAAGCACCGATGTCACTAGAGCAACCAGAGTCCGCAGCAGGATTAGGAGCGTAAGCCGACGTTATCAGATTTGAAAAAAAAGGAGTAATAGTATAAGATTTGATTAATGAGCTTTTCCATACAATAAAAGAAAAATGTATAATAACAACGGGATCAATTGTGTATGGAATTGCTTGGATCGTTCTTCTATAACATCTTTTTCGTAACTTGCCAAGGGAGACCGGAGCAGATTGGTATCCCGAAGCAGTTTTAGCACCACGTCATGTCCCCCGTCGCGCTTCAAAAGCTTCGCACTCTTCGAGTCCTCCCTTTTTCCCCTCTCAACAACTTTTTTCTTAATCCATAAACAATGGTAAGGCGAAAAGAGAGAGATGATGATGAATGGGTGATGAACAGTGTGGGCTCATCTTGGTTGTCGCGCGACAAAAGTCTTCCGGAGTTAGCGTCAATGACCAGTGCCTCGAACTTTTCCAAGAATTCAAGCTTCGCAAAAAAGTACAAGTACATTGTGTTCAAGGTGTCAGGTATGGTAGAGGGGAAAAAGAAAAGAGACAGGGTGGAGTGAGGGAAATCGCGTATTACACGTGTAGTAGTTTGTTGATGTTGTTCATTTTGATGCCGTGATGAAAAAAAGAATGAGCTCTTTGGTTAATTCTGTTTCCTTGTTTCATCACTAGATGACCTGAAGGAAGTTGTCGTTGAAAAGGCAGCGGAGGAAGGCACCTATGACGAGTTTCTTCAATGCTTGCCTGCGGACGAGCCCCGATACGCCGTCTTTGATTTCGAATACGAGAAGCCCGGTGAGGGTATGAGAAACAAGATCACCTTTTATGCCTGGTAAGACAGGATTCTTCTGTACTTTACGTCAACAACAATAAACAACGTGCTGACCTTTTTATCTACAGGATCCCTGATACTGCCAAGATTCGCCAAAAGATGGTGTACGCTTCAAGCAAGGACGCGCTCCGCAGGAAGTTGGTTGGTCTGGCAATTGAGATCCAGGGCACTGACTATTCAGAGGTATGTATTCAATGAGAGTCTTCAAAGAGCCTATAGATGTGTGTTTCTCTCTCTAAACTGTGACCAATTTATAGGTTGACCACGAAGCTGTTCTTGAGAAGGCTTTGCGCTCCAACTAAACTTTCTTCAAGTAAAAAACAAAAGATGTCTCTATGTAATAAATCTATAGCAGGTCAACGGATTCTCCTCTTTTTTCTCTCCTCTTTTTTTTCTTCATTTTTATCGTTTGTTGAGAATACTACTACTGCTATTACTTTTTTGTCCGTGTTTGTTTCTGAGTAGAAAAACCAAAAAAAGACATAGCTAAATGGTAAAACAAAAGATGGATGTACAAAACAAACAAAAATATAAAAGGCAGGAAGTTCGGTTAAGAAAGGGAAGGGTTGTGCGCGCAAGAGAGAGAGGACTGTATGTTATTGTGTATGTGTGCGTGACGTGTTTGGGATGATGGGGAGGAAAGAGGAATTATTTACGAGGATTGAATGTCTTTATGTACATTGTTGTTGAGGTATTGTTGTTGTTGCTGTGCGACTGCAGATCGCATGCTCGCCAAATCTTGATCGGCTTCCTGTTCTGTCAATGGAACAATGACAGAATGTAATCATATTGGTTAAGGATGATTTTGTGGTCTTTTTTTCTATAATTTGTCCATGCTGAAATATACGTTGACAGTTAGCAGCTCTTTTCTTTAAGAAAATAAAAAGGATATCTAACTTGGACGGTCTGAGACCCGGAGTCCAATCTGGTACGTGTTGTTCATCCAATGAACCTGGAAATGAAAAAAAAAATCTGGGTTGAGTACAACAGAGAGTGTATACATGTATGTGTGCTGTAGCGATGTTACACACTTGGATGCCAACCGTGCATTCATTCATATACATGAAAAACATACACGCATGCACGTAACCAGAAAAAAAAAGAAAACAAATACTTACTGGACACGCTGCAAGAGTAATATTCTTGCTCTAATTTGCTTATCTTTTGTTGTACAAGTTTCATCATGTCTCGTCTTGATCCTTGCCGTTGCAGCTATGTGGACAAAGCACAGTCGATCTAAAGTCGTTTGCCTTTTTTCATATATATGCTGTTTTCTTACCATGTAGTGATCATCAGCGGCTTTTTGAGTTGCCAGAAAGGTAGCGCGATAATTTGCCTCTTCAAATTGGTATCTTGCCTGCGTTATCCGTATCCTGTTGGCCCGCTTAGTTTCAATTTCCTTCAGCAGATGCAGAAATTCAGGATGAGTGCCATTTTCGACGGCTTGTTCCAACTCATCCAATTCAGCCATTCTAAAATATTACATTTTGGTTAAACACAATGTCAATGTCATAGCAACAGCAAGAAGACAATTAATTATATATATATATATATACTTTTGTTTGATCTCCAATTCACGCTGCGCTCTCCTTGCCTCACGCGCTTCCTTGCTAATGCGTTGACTCGTTGTCCTTGTTTCTCTATCGGTGTCTGGAGTCGATTTGGCATGGCGTTTACTAGGTCCCGACCGATAGAGAAACAAGGACAACGAGTCAACGCATTAGCAAGGAAGCGCGTGAAGATGCTCCTCTTTTTGGACGTTTCCTAGTCGTCGTTGCTGTCATTATTGTTGTATTATCTTCTTGAGAAGGAGACTGAGACCGCGCTGAACGCGTACCGCCTCCACCGCCGCTGCTAGGCTCCGGAGATAGTTCTTCACTGTTCACTGCAGACTGGCTTGAGCGTTGGGTCTGAATACTACGCTCAGAAGAGGGCGGCGGCGGCGACGGTTCTTCACTCGTTTGTTTCTCGCGTTTCCGTAGCTGTTCTGACCGTCGACATTAGGCTGGAGGGTTGCAAAGTTGCACTGTTGTAAATGAGGAAAAAAAAGGAAAGGGAGGGAAAAGGGAGAGAAGGGAGACCAAACTTGTACACACTCACACCTTTTTTTGCGGGTCAGCAAAAACAAACCCGCAACCCAACCCCCTCCGCCCACCATCATCATCCACGTTTCTGTCCGCACTCACTCTTTCTCTCTGAAAGATCCTCGTCTGTGCTAAAGTTCCAAAGTAGGCTGGTATTTTTCCTTGCTGCAACAACAGACGAATCATAGGTCTTATATGTTGCTGGTACGAATTGATTTTCGTCCATGGTTACCAAGGTTGCACATCACCGTTCTTGTCTGTGAAAAGAATGTTTTAGTCGGTAAGTACGCGAGAGAGTCGTTTAGTAAGAAAAAGATATATTCCTCATTCCATGGTATATGTTTATTTATACTGTTGACAATTTTAAAATAAGAAAGGACCAGCGTGAGAGTATATATGTCGTGTACTGGCCTCTCTTGTAATCTGGTTGGACTGTCGTCATGTTCCAATTTTTTTCAATGCTCGTGGCCATGGTAACACAGACATTTTTTTTCAAGATCAATGCCGGCATCGGCAGATCCCCCCCCGGTCGTCATCGCTCTCCTGTTATACTCCAATATGTAATACTTTAGGTGCTGGCAAAAAACTTGACACCCATATTATCATCATCCGTGGTGCCCTTGAACAGTTGAGCTACACCTCGTTTCGAAAGCACATTTAGAGCCTTGATCAACACAGCCTTATCGATCCCAAAGAATGCTATTTTTTTGATTTTTGATTTTGTTCCCGAACAAGTGAGAAAACAAATTAAACTTTCTTTTTACCGCATAGAGATGGCAAGGGAAACTTACGTTGATCTTCTGCCAACTCGCCGTGGGCAATTTCATGTACTGTCATGATATTGTTGTTCATGCCTACATTGTTTACCCATTCCAAAATCACGTTTGCCCAGTCTTCTGGTTTGCGCCAATAAATTAATGCCTCTATCTTGGGTCCCTTGGATCCACCTTCCCACTCTGCCGCTCCTGTGTATATACAAATATTATTGTTTATCATGCTTTCAGAAATAAATTTTTTTCGTAACTTTCAACTTGCCCTGCCGAGTCATTTCATCGATGATCTCTTGAAGCGTCTCGAATGATAATCGACCTATCGGGAAAACATATATTCGGTTTAGTATATTGATCTCTTTTGTATTGGCGTTCGCTTACGTTTTATGCGTGTGTTCTCAAATAGCGGAGAGCCACCCGGTACAGTTACTTCTTGAAGATGTAAACGGTATATACGATGGTGCCGGCAGTAACTGAGAATGAGATCTTGCCATTGCTTTTGCTGACTCTGCCAAGTCGCCTCGGTCGGCTGACGTCTAGAGTTTTCCAGTTAGAAAAGCGAACCTTCTCCTCTAGGTCTCTTGCACGCGGCACCAGATCTACTTGCGTGTAGAATGGAGGGAACTCGTGTATAGAAGGAAAGGTGAATGAGTCTGCTTCGCTCATTTAGCTTTGACGAGGCCGAGGAACGCTGCTGATGCTGCTGTAGTTTTTGCGGAGTGATGCAAGCAGGAACCACATTTTTCCAGCCGCGCCATTTGTGTGCGAGTGTGCAAAGCAACGTCGATCTCTCCCTCTCTCTGCAACCCCGTTTGCGTAGCAGAAAGAGAAGAAAATATGCGCTTCCACCACCACGTTACATCAACGTGAGAAATGCATTTGAGTAACGTGCTACCTGCAAAAGACACATCGAAACTTGATGATCAAGTCATTTACAGAAAAAGTTCCTGAATTGCCTCAGTTCTGTGTTTTCTTTTTCTTTTTTCCCTTTCCATGATGGACAAACCACCAATTGATGCAAACATTCCAATTGGACAGACGGTTATAGAGATGGGTCCACTTTATAACCAACTAGACTCAACTCGGCAATCCTTCATCATCATCAAACAAACAACAACAAAAACGACACATTATTGCTCTCCTCTCTCTCTCTCGGGCGGAGTTGCGCCTACGGAATGAAGATGAAAGGGCCCAGGCGTTGTCTGTTGTGTGTCTGTTGTTTGGGAAAGGACGCAAGGTGGGCGAAATGGAGCACATTTTTTTACCGGCCGAAAAGCGTTCTGGTCCCTCGTCTGTCAAATCAAAGCGCCAAATCCTGATTGCCTCTTGTACTCACCGCTCTCTCTTCCTCTTTCTTTCTTCATCTTTTCCTTTTCCCACCTACATCATGGTTACCTTGTCAGTTAATGAACCACAGCGAAATGTATTGTCTCATCAGCAATCAAAGGTAAACTCCATTCAGCTTATCGTGCTGGGTATACCAATTCGCCTCCGCGATCTCACGTAGCAAACATGTGTGTAATCCACCCTTTTAGTCTTTGCCGATAAAGACACCACCATCCTCTTCCTCTTCCATTCGAACAGATTTTTATCCACCGACGCCATCCTCCTCCTTTATTGCATCATCAGAAAAGGATCATAACCAAGCAACACGCGAAGGTTGGCTAGAAAATGATCGACGCAGCAGTAAAGTGAGTACTCATCCCGGAACATTGTTCAAAAATCCACAACAGAATTAAGGGTACCCATTAACACTAAATATCAGTTCATGATGTTGCAAGGTACGGATGTCGATAATGATGTGGAGAATAGTTCCGATGTAGACATATTATGTTACTTATGGGTAATACGTGTACCTCTTTTAAACCAGATCCCTCTCCGACGACGACACCACACACCACTGTGAACCCCGACGACCCGGAGGACGAGGGCCTGTACCTTTTGTGGACAAACCAGTTGCTCCGTGATCAAGGCCACAAACCGTATTCTTACACAATGGTAAACAACGACGATGCCGAGAGCGATGCATCCGAGGAGGATGATCTAGATAATTCCAAATCATCTAATTATTGTTCATCTTTCTTTTCATGTTTCTATTGTAACCGATAAGAAAACCAATTGTTGCTGGAAAACAAAGTATATATTTTAGCATCACATGGCTGGACTGAAGTCACATACGTATTTTATAGAGGAGAATGGGAGGATGGGTGACAGTATATTGTCGTGAGTGTAGAGATAGAGTTTTGAGCATCGACCACCACCGCCCCATTTTCACCGCTTTAGGACAAAAACAGAAACTCACGTGTCGGCTGCGGAGGGTCATCCGATTGACTACAGAATTGGGAGCATTTGCCTTTTTGCGTACTTGCTGAATAAAATGATTACCTTTGGTTGTTACCCGTAACCTTGCAATATACCCGAAAGCTTTTGCTCTCCGTTTTTGTGAGGAATACAGGATTCGCATGAATTCCACATCATATGTTTGCAACTTTTCATGGTCGCGTCCAGGGTAGATAAGAACAAATGGATAAAAGCATTTACACTCTGCTAAAAGCAGACGTACACCAATTAAAACCGAAGTCTTGTACGAGATATTTGTGTCTTTACTTGATTACTTGATTAACCATTTATCTGGTTTGATAAGGCCGCTTAAGCATCACAGCGTCTGCTACATAGCAGACAACAAGTTCTACAGTACAAAAGCGGAGGAGCCATACATGCTTTTAATAATTCGCAGCAGTACAAGAGCTGTTATTGAACTATCCAGACCAATCTTCTGTAAATCTCGCTCGTAGACTTGCATAAGCAAATAGAGATGTATGTCGATCCTTATTTTCGATATGCTGCATCGGGGAAACCTTATCATCTCGCAGTTCAGTGACTACCAGAAAACGTTATTGTTTCCAATGATAGACCGTTTGTAAGTTACATGTATTAGAATGCTAGTTTCCAGCTTAAAAGCATCCAGACGCAGCAATGGGAAACAATGCCGATAGCGAAATCGGAGTTTGATGACGAATATAGAAATGGGCCATTGTTGGGGATTGCGCAAGGACACCCACCTGTCTCTTCTCTCTCTGTCCACTCCTGTTTCCGTGATCAACAATGTCTGGAGGCAAGTCTGGAGGTAAATCCACGTCTGCTGGTGCCAAGGCCAAAACTCGATCTGCCAGGGCCGGCTTGCAATTCCCTGTCGGTCGTGTCCACCGTCATTTGCGAAATGGCAACTTTTCTCAGCGAATCGGTGCAGGTGCTCCTGTCTATTTGGCTGCAGTCCTCGAGTACCTGACTGCCGAAATCCTCGAATTGGCCGGCAACGCTGCTCGCGACAACAAAAAGACTCGAATCATTCCACGTCACTTGCAATTGGCTATTCGCAACGACGAAGAACTGAACAGACTCCTCGGTCAAGTCACCATTGCTCAAGGTGGTGTCCTGCCCAATATCCACGCAAGCTTGCTGCCTACCAAGACCAAGAAGCTATGGCTGCTGCTTCTCATGAGCTGTAAAAGTTGGGAAAGGGACAATGTTTACATTATATACTCCCTTTCTCTCTCTCTCTCTTCTGTTCATAGTATACATGTCTCATATATGATGTTTCAAGCCAACATGTTCAATCGAGAGCATATATATCTCCCTCTCTTATGTGTCTATATCTTCTATCTCCTCCATTATCTCATCAAATATCCCTTTCATTATCTCCCACATTTTCCCCTCAAATAATGTAAATTTAGCATTTCCCCTCTGAATGAATACTCTCGAAATGATCTCAATATTTCAAATCATTACTTGGTTGCAAAAGTGGATAATTAGAGTTTCTACTAGCTTATGCTGGATGATGGATATGTGTGCAAGACGGAAGTGACAGCATAACGTAAGCTCTTAATAATGCTATGACTGAAGGGACGCTGACATGTATAGCGAGATCGGTTATGTTGCCACTTTAGCAAAACGTTCACCCGAGTCGTGGCAACCCGCTGCTGTGTGACAGTTCAGGCATGTGGTCAACTCCAGAATCACATATGAAAGGTGCTATCTTTCTTTGTGTATATTCTATCCTTAGGACTTGTTCATACTGATATGTCTCGGGCGGTCTTATCATCGGTGTTGAAAAGTCAACCATGAAGATGATAAAAAGATAGTTGTACTAAGTCTTATGCTAAAGGTGTAGAAGATCTTTGTATGTGCTGCGCTGATTGGGGATAATACTTTGCGAACTATTATTCCTGCGAGGAAAAATTGTATATGGTCAAACAATTTCGGCAACAGATTCCTTCTTTGGACCGCAGCAGTTCGACGTCACAGTCAAAAGTTAGCCAACAAACCCATGTAAAAATCAGAAGAGGAACATATAACTTCTTTTGGGGGCTTTCCAAAGACGCCTTTTTTTACTTGGAAGAAATGCATGTACAACACAGAGACATTATGCTAAGAAAAAGAGAAAGGGTGTTAAAAGAAACCACGCTGAAAAAAAAAGCAGGAATACTGATGCTAAGACGAGAAAAAAAAGAAGAATATACAGCGAGGTACGGAAGAAAAGGGAGAAAAGAATCTTTTTGTTGCGGAAATTGTGAGGTTTGGTCTTGGTTGGGAAAAAGTAGAGAATATTTGGTTGATGGTGTGGTGTTGCTTAACCGCCGAAACCGTAGAGGGTGCGGCCCTGGCGCTTGAGGGCATAGACAACGTCGAGAGAGGTGACGGTCTTGCGTTTGGCGTGTTCAGTGTAGGTAACGGCATCGCGGATGACATTTTCCAAGAAGACCTTGAGGACGCTGCGGGTCTCTTCGTAGATCAAACCAGAGATACGCTTGACACCACCACGGCGAGCAAGACGACGAATAGCAGGCTTGGTAATACCTTGAATGTTGTCACGAAGAATCTTGCGATGACGCTTGGCGCCACCCTTTCCAAGACCTTTACCACCTTTACCGCTGTATACGAGATTTAGTAATCAAGATACAGTCACATCCAAAGTGTACATTAATGTAACGTACCGGCCAGACATGTTTACTGATGTATGTGAGAGAAATAAAAGTGGAAAAAGGAGTGTTGCAACCAGCGGCCTTTTATATCGTCAGCCGTGAGTGAATCACGCGGTCTTCCAAAAAACCGCATCGCGCTGGAATTTTTTTTTTTACTTCGTTACGTACTCCAGTCCGCGCAGATTTACAACGCGAAAAAATTGAAAGACCATTCTTCAATGAAAACACAACACATTGTCCATAGCCTTTCAATAATGAGCATGTATTATGCAAATACAATGTAGGTTTTCTTTGTTCCCTTTTTATTGATCGTTGCCATGGCAACACTAGAATATTGATAGTAGTAGAACGCTCTTTTACAAGAAAGTAACAAGTCAAAACATGGGTTGGTTACGAAAGATGGGTTCACGCGTGGGGCTGGAGAGAGACGCCAACACGTAACTCCCGATATAGAAAATCTATTATCCGAAATTTAAAGAAGGTGGTTGTAATACCTTACACGCGATCCCGCCCAGCGTCCTCCGACATGCCGCATATAGATAAGGTTAGGCATGAAAGGATCGCCAATGGGTATATAGGATTATGATCGTTTAGTCGCAAAGCCCTGGAGTTCTTATTTCATGGTACTTGGTCTGCCGACGACGTTCCTTTTCTTTGCATCTTCTGCCGCCCTTTCATCTAGTTGATGGACCTTCTACAGGATATATTATGATTCATAAGCTCTCCACCTGACACCTCTCCTGAATAGACTTACCAGCATGGAATGCCTTTTTAGAGTGAATTAATTCCAACTGGAAAATACAGCCTAGTTTAATGCCAATGCAGCGTTGCTATCTCGATGAGGAAGCCTATCGCGGATAGGACAATCCGTCGTCTTGAAAACAAAATTAGTTTTCAGTAGTAATAAATTACGTATTGTATACTTCATGCATATCTTCAATTCTGGATGTTTGACTCCCATATGTTCCTTCCATGAAATATGGACCCTTTGTTGCATTTATCCCTCTACAGGATACGTCAGTATCTGAATTAACCTTGTAGCATGCTCCCAGTCTTTTGTTGTGGCGGCGTAAAGAGCATTTCTTTGCCATTGGCATATAGCTGCCAAACTTTCGGTTGTCTTGTCTTGATATAACCGGTTACTGAGTATCATAGTTTGCCGCTTAAGACTTCCGATACCGTATTTTTGATATGTCACTCGTACAGTTCATTGCGTTTGATGGCGCATTTGATTTTCCGTTGGCTTTCGGATAGGCATAGAAGACTGTCGTTGGACAAAATTCTCCCAAAGTCCAAGCCAACAATGCTACACGCGAATGCCAGGATATCATTCAGTTCGAATATACATTGAGCTCATAAAGGTCTCTAGAGTGCCGCCAGAACTACAAGTCAACACTTTGCCTTCTCTAGTGGAAGGAGAAAGGAAAGCCAATTTACTGAGCTATGACACATTCAATCTTTTCCCTTTGGTAGTAGTTTTCATCAGAATCTATCGAGTAGTCCGTTCTGAAGGGACAGTTGTAGCAATCGAATATTACCATCCATACGCTCTTGTTTGCTCTGTTCTCGACGGCAAGTTTGTCTAGCTGATATTTTGGACAGTTTTGCTGTGTCTCGATATTCGTTCTAACTCTTCACTGCAGCCAAATCAAAATCCCCTTGTTGCGCTGATAAGTCTGGATACCAGCGTATGGACTTTGTGATTGCTTTCGTTAGCCGATTGTGAACAAGGATAATGTCATCGGCTAGCAAAAAGTAGAACCAAGGAGAATTCTTGTCGCCAATTGCCGGCTGGCACGAAGTTTGCAATTTCGGATTCGAGTTTTACTGATGCGGCTATTAGGGTCGCCGGTCGAGCCTAAGGTATCAGGATTTTGGATGCACGTTCACCACCACCAGATCTTCAATGAGGATCGAAAGTTCATGTAATCTTGCATGGTCATAAACAGCATATAAGGAGATTACACGTATTGTTTATCTTAATGAGAATGTCTTGTTACTACCATATGCTTCATATAAAAGTTTAGGTATTGTCATCATACCTAAAAAGCTCCCTGGGCTTGGTCGCTTCATATAGTACCGACGCTTCGCTCCTTTGTAGAGATTCTCGAAGTACATGTTTGTCGGTGCCGGAAGCTTTTGGTTTAGTCGTCAGTTGATGGTGCTCTTTGCAGATTCTTGCCAGCATTTCGCTCATAGCTCGGTCCGCTTTGATGTTATACTCCACATATGGTGGTTAAACTAGGGCATATAGAAGGAAGTTGCTGTCTCTCATTGTACATATGACGTTTGAGTCTTGTCGATCCCTTATGCATAGGCTTCTCTGATCTTTTTGGCGGTTACGTCGTTGGAGGTGGAGGGGATGCAGGGCACCTCTGATCCAGATGCTGCCAATTTAAATGCAATCCAGCGACTGGAAATCACTCGCAAACCACGCCAATACAGCTTGTCTACAACATGGTGGCTACTGGAATCAGGCTCGAATCGTGGTGGCAAAGGGCTATTTTCCTATGGCACGGCATATATTTATGCAAGCGACGGGCTAATTGACATTTTTGGCTGTGATCGATTATCTGGCTGCTGATCATGAATAGGGATCGACAAGACTCAAACGTCATATGTACAATGAGAGACAGCAACTTCCTTCTATATGCCCTAGTTTAACCACCATATGTGGAGTATAACATCAAAGCGGACCGAGCTATGAGCGAAATGCTGGCAAGAATCTGCAAAGAGCACCATCAACTGACGACTAAACCAAAAGCTTCCGGCACCGACAAACATGTACTTCGAGAATCTCTACAAAGGAGCGAAGCGTCGGTACTATATGAAGCGACCAAGCCCAGGGAGCTTTTTAGGTATGATGACAATACCTAAACTTTTATATGAAGCATATGGTAGTAACAAGACATTCTCATTAAGATAAACAATACGTGTAATCTCCTTATATGCTGTTTATGACCATGCAAGATTACATGAACTTTCGATCCTCATTGAAGATCTGGTGGTGGTGAACGTGCATCCAAAATCCTTATTCATGATCAGCAGCCAGATAATCGATCACAGCCAAAAATGTCAATTAGCCCGTCGCTTGCATAAATATATGCCGTGCCATAGGAAAATAGCCCTTTGCCACCACGATTCGAGCCTGATTCCAGTAGCCACCATGTTGTAGACAAGCTGTATTGGCGTGGTTTGCGAGTGATTTCCAGTCGCTGGATTGCATTTAAATTGGCAGCATCTGGATCAGAGGTGCCCTGCATCCCCTCCACCTCCAACGACGTAACCGCCAAAAAGATCAGAGAAGCCTATGCATAAACCGTGTCAGCTTTCAAAACGCAACATGGTCACCATAGGACAGCAACTTCCTTCTATATGCCCTAGTTTAACCACCATATGTGGAGTATAACATCAAAGCGGACCGAGCTATGAGCGAAATGCTGGCACAACAATCGACAGGTACATGGATTCCGTCGTTGATTGTATGTGTAAAAAGAAAAATATAACATGAATTCCCATATAGTAAGTAGGACGTTGCTCGATGCTCTTCGCGCTCGGTGGGAAAGGCCAGCCAACTCTTTGAAATCTTTCGCGTCGTACGTTAGTTTTCCGCACTGCCGCAACACGAAAAAATCGTTGTCGAATTTTCAGCGCGTCTCTGGTTTTTTTTACAGTTACCTTCTTGTATATCGGAGTTATTGGAAATTGCGCGAGTATAAAACCGCAGCCCGCTTTGAGGAAACTTGGGAACATCTCTTTTTCCTTTCATCTTCAACTAGAAACTCGAAATGGCCAGGTAACTAAAGCATTGGTTATCAACGTTATTGATCTAAATTATTAACGATTTGTATAATAGAACTAAGCAGGTTTGTTCTACTGGAGCCCGCAAAGGCTGTTTTCTTACACGGTAACTTTGACTTACACTTCAACTCGAAAATATAGACCGCACGTAAATCCACTGGTGGCAAAGCCCCTCGTAAGCAGTTGGCTACCAAGGCTGCCCGCAAGTCTGCCCCCTCTACTGGTGGTGTCAAGAAGCCTCACCGTTACAGACCCGGTACCGTCGCTCTCCGTGAAATCCGTCGCTACCAAAAGTCCACCGAACTCTTGATCCGCAAGCTTCCTTTCCAACGTCTTGTCCGTGAAATTGCCCAAGACTTCAAGACTGACTTGCGTTTCCAGTCCTCTGC
Source organism: Rhizomucor miehei CAU432 (assembly GCA_000611695.1). NCBI lineage: Eukaryota > Fungi > Mucoromycota > Mucoromycetes > Mucorales > Lichtheimiaceae > Rhizomucor > Rhizomucor miehei. The sequence goes on along the minus strand of KK100148.1, from coordinate 37,752 downwards.
TATTGGTGCTCTTCAGGAAGCCTCTGAAGCTTACCTTGTCTCTCTTTTCGAAGACACCAACTTGGCTGCCATCCACGCTAAGCGCGTCACCATCCAGCCTAAGGACATCCAGTTGGCTCGTCGTCTCCGTGGCGAACGCTCTTAAATCACTTAACAACTTTTTTTTTTCATTCTTTACTTTCGGCGCCTTTTGAACAAACCCAACCCTCGACAACAAACCTTTTTAACTTTTCCTCCTATTTTCGCTTTGTACAGTGTTTCGTTAGTCTTATGACAGCACATTGTCATTTCTTCTGTATGTATCTCTTTCCAATAAAATATCGCTTTGAGCAGTGAAAAAACAATATACATAGTTTTGTTGCTTGTTGCTATGATAATGATGATAACCATTTGTTGCTATGGGACGCTGATTTGTATGACTTTATTGCCATGACAATTATCATAACCCCATCTTTTCTTATATAATTTTGTGTTGTACAAAGAGGTTCATTACAACTTTTGTTAGTTAATAATTTTAACTTAACAAAGACCTGGAACAGTCTTGTTTATGAAACTTCTTCGCAATTGTAATGTTCGTATTATACTACGAAGGTATATAAGGTCGATTGAACGAACAATCAAGTTCACGTATATGGTACACTGTCAAGAATCATGTCTTAAGGCATATCGATTGTGGCAGAGAGTCACTTATAACTGTACACATCAAATTATGAACGACGCGTTGATCTACTAGAAAGGAATCACTCTTTTCTCACAATGTGCCAACAGGGGCTCACACGCGTAGATGCAAGGGTCGTCAGTTGGAATGGCAACAACGCGAAGAATTTGAATTATCATTTTATTTTTGTTTTTACATATCCACCGCGTTGGTTCTCTTTTTTGATTGGCGTCTCGTGTTACGATTTCGCAACGCGAAAGATTTTTCTCTTACGTGCTGCTTCAGTTGTGAACTCGATATGTTTTGCGGCGCAGATATGGGTTTGCTCCGATATACTGCTAATTGGTATAAGTGACACAAAAGAGTGTCACGCGAGATTCTAACAATGGAACGTTTCAAAAACCCTTCGATACAATGATCAAAGATACGAAACAAAGAGACAACAATGAGAGAAATAGCAACGAGAGAAAGAGAGACCGATATGTTCCTTTCTGTCGTAAGTGACATTTTTTTATTTACAAAGCGTAAAAAAGAAAAAAGAAAAATAAAGAAAAAAAGCACCCAAGCCAAATAGGAAAGCCTTGTTGATAAATCGAATTCTACACACAATAGAAAACAGAATGCACAGATCGCTTGAGGCGAGTCAATGAGGTTGGCAGTGAATCAGAGATAGAGAGACAAGTAGAGAAAAGCGAGCAAGTTGTAGAGAGGTACAATAGAGGGAAGAGAAAAAAGAAAGGCGGTGGTAAATAGTTGCTGAACTTAGAGCTCCTGGGAAGCACCAGCCTTCTTGGACTTGGTGGGAAGCAAGCTGGAGTGGATGTTGGGCAAGACACCACCTTGAGCAATAGTAACGTGACCAAGCAACTTGTTCAATTCTTCGTCGTTACGGATGGCCAACTGCAAGTGACGGGGGATGATACGAGACTTCTTGTTGTCGCGGGCAGCGTTACCAGCCAATTCGAGAATTTCAGCAGTCAAGTATTCGAGGACGGCGGCCAAGTAGACGGGGGCACCAGCACCGACACGTTGAGCGTAGTTGCCACGGCGCAAGAGACGGTGGATACGACCGACGGGGAACTGCAAACCGGCCTTGGAAGAACGGGTTTGGGACTTGGAACCAGCAGCAGATTTGCCTCCAGATTTGCCTCCAGACATTGTTGATAATCGATGTAGTAGTAGAACTTGAGAGAAAGAAGAAAAAAGTTGAAAATTGCGAAGTCGACCCAGAAAGTGCTCGCCTTTTTATATCCCCACGCAATTTAGACTCCGGCTCACCAACGCGCTCACTTTTTTTTTCGCTAGGACCTCCCAGGCAAACTACTTTTTATTGCGTATACGGATAGTATACGTGATGATTCGGCGATATCTCGCGTTGGATTCGTGTTTTCATGATGGTTTTAAGGAAAACTAGACCGCGTTATTTTTTTATGAATTTTTTTGTGTCACGGGAGCGTTGCGGAGTATAAATAGAAGGCGGCTCGGCCTGAGAAAGCTCCATTCTTTTCTCTCTTTCTCTCACATACATCACAAATGGCTGGTAAAACCGACGGCAAGTCTGCAACTGGTGGCAAAGGTTTGTATAATGTATAACTTGCTCTAGTGCTCTGATCTCACCTCAATCTTGCAACATTTAGCTCCTTCCAAGACCACTGAGAAGAAGGTCAAGGCTTCCTCTGGCGACAAGAAGAAACGTATTGCTCGCAAGGAAACCTACTCCACCTACATTTACCGTGTCTTGAAGCAAGTCCACCCTGACACTGGTATCTCCAACAAGGCCATGTCCATCTTGAACTCCTTCGTCAACGACATCTTTGAGCGCATCGCTTCCGAAGCTTCCAAGTTGGCCGCCTACAACAAGCGCTCCACCATCTCCTCTCGTGAGATCCAAACCGCTGTCCGCCTCATTCTCCCTGGTGAATTGGCCAAGCACGCCGTCTCTGAAGGCACCAAGGCTGTCACCAAGTACACCAGCTCCAAATAAGATAGCAGTTTCTCCTTGCGCTTCTACTTTACCTCCTTTCTCTATCCATCCACAGATCCGAATTGTACAGACTTTCAACAACATATTTTACGCTTTGCTATTTTCATTTCAGTGGAAAACAATAACATGTAAAAAGGGTTACTTTGCTCTGCTTTGAAAGTTACTGTTTCTCTTTTTTATTTTTTTGGAACGCTAAAGATGTCAGATTGTGAGTTTTGCTTGTCGTCAAACAAAACGTCACCCATGTCCGCGTAGAAGGCGCTCAAATCATCCTCCAATGGGTCATGCTCTTTGTCTACTTTAATGAAGATGTATAAGTTGCTGCCGCACACCTTGCTGTCCAAACATTTCATAGTTACCTTTTCCGGCTTCTTTCTTGCTTTCTTCTTGCTGCTGCTGCAGACGTTCGCGCTCCTCTGCAAGTCTTCTAGCTTCTTCCTCTTGTTGTTGTTTGAGACGCTGTGCTTCAATTCTTGGCGAGTATTCAGATGCAAAAGCTTGATCATCTCTGTACACGACAAAGCCTTCTGGAGTGTCGGCAGATACTGCCCACTCTGATGAACCGTAAACAGGCAGAAAAGCGCCAGGATTTGCATAACTGACATTGACAGTGGTCTTGTCAACCTTCAGGGATCCACCTACGATTTGAAAAGCATACGCGGCCAGCTGCAACCAATTAGCCGTCCTGTTTCTCTAAATGACAAATTCTTCTTTTTCACTTACGTCTCTGCTATCGAATTCCACAAATGCAAATCCGCAAGACATCTTCGTCAGCTTATCCTTTATCAAAAGGATGCGTCGCATGCCATCACATTGCTCAACAGCCTTGTAAATAGACTCTTCAGATGATAAATTGTCGAGGTTGCGCAAAAGCAACATGGAGGTAGGGGCGGTGGATACATCGTCGGCGCCATCATTGATTTCCATCGATTCGGCTTCCTTGGATCGCTTTTCTGCCTTTGAGCCTTAAAATGCCCCATCAGCATGGATGCTCTAGACTTTGATTATATTCTTCTTTTTTTTCCTTTTACCTTCCACAGGCTGCCTGCATTCAACACATGTTCGCCGCGATTCGTTGTTAAATTTGCCACACTATGGAACTGAGGTCTTAGTCTCTCCATTTTTTTGCCAAACTAAATCTTTATCAAACTTTACCTTTGGACAACGCCACTCCATCTTATCCTCTCTGCTATTATCCTTGTTACAAAAGTCTACGCGAACAAAGCAATCACCCATGTCGAAACCAGGAAAGTGTTTCTCGACAAACTGGATAGCATGGCCGACGCTGAGGAACCGAATGAAGGCAAATCGCCGCGATTCGCCTGTTGCAGAGTGGATGAATAACCGTTTAGTGTGAAACTGATGGTCGAGATATCTCTTTGCTGCTTTTTGCCTGACCTGTATCTCGATCTCTAATCAACGAAACTTCATCCACACTGGCTTGCATCTTTTCCAACTGGTTTTGAATCTACAGGAGAGAAATATTATTACCACCCTATCCTCTTGGTCAAATTCAAAAAAAAAATCTATTCGTCTCTAACCTCCTCTTCCTCGACACGTTCAGGTAATCCACGCAAGACTACATTGATATTTGGTGCACTTGGTTTGGCATTGTCTTCGTGTCTTCTGTCTTCATGTCTTCGTGAATGATGCGGGCGACGCCTCTTTTTTTTAACAAGGAGGTAATGCAGAGTTAGACCGGCTCTTTTGCTCTTTGCAACACTTTGAAGTGCCCCCAGTAGTGACAAGTTGGTGGGCATCTTACGTCTTGCTGATGGGTGTCATCGTATCTGTGGTGACGATGGTGGTGGCCACGATCATCGTAGCGACGGTCGTCGTAACGGCGGTCAGGACTGCGCGACCTTCGCCGACTGTGCATTGATGGCGAGGACGAGTATCGGTCGCTTTCTCTGCGATGGTGGTGATGGTAACTGCGTGGTGAAGAAGACGAGGACGACGTGGGCGAGCGGTAAGAATGAGACATTTGTCAAGTCTGAGAAGCGGAAAGAAGCGGTGTAAAAGGCGAACAAAGAACTTTTTTAATATAACGTTTGCATACAATTCAAGATTCTTCATAGAGCTAGCTAGCTAAATGAAATTGCATATATACATGTGGTAGTGGATACAAGGTATTAGGTGTGTAAGGAATGGGAGGGCGCATATTACACTTAGCAAATGAGTTGCAACGGAAGTACTGTAAGAACTTGGTCGTAGGATGGCAAGTGGTAAGGTTCATAAGCTGGAAGTTTTTCTTCTTGTGAATCGCTGTCTGCGGACACGACAAAGCTAGGAACAGGCAAGGGAGCGGAGGATTGGGAGGAAGCTGCCGAAGACGATTCGGCAAAGAGCGGCTTGAATTCACTGTAGACACGCAATTCTTCGGGAGCTTGTAAGCCGTAACCAAAGCTACCGATCCGAATAGGAATATCATCGATTAAAATACTTGGTGACGTTGCTAACAATTGCTTGAGCGATGATTTGGAGGATCGCTTGATACGGAATGAAAGCTTGTAGCGTATTGAAGACAAGTGGCCAAAGTCGAACGATGGAGGGAGGTAGTCAGGTACTCGCAAGTTAAGGGGGATGGCACCTGATGCTGACCCTGGCAACTCTATTTCCGACACAAGAAGCACGCGCGATTGTTGACGTTGCTGCGGTTTGCCGGGCAAAATGGAAACAATTTGATGGAGTTTCATGCAGATATGAATGGGTCGCTGGTCCAACTGGTCCTTTTGCAGCTGTTGCTCCAAGTGGATAATGGCCGGGATGATATCATCTGGCAAGTACTCGAGGTCACACAAGCGGATTGAGGTTTTCAGTGATGGCAAGCTGCTTTCCAGGACGAGCGGTTCCGGCTTTTGTGTACGAGCTTCGATGAAAGGCATGTAAAAGATTGGTTCGCTAGCTACTGCGAGAGATTGTCGCTTCGAAGACGATTTGGCCGATGGTTTGGATTCGAGATACGCAGATAGCTTGTAGCGGCATTGATATAGACATTCAGGCATGTCAACTATAGAGGGAGGATACTGAATCATGGGGATTTGAATGACGAATGGAAAATCGTGAGGTATGGAAGCATCCAAAGGTCCTTGTCCAAGTTTCTGCTGCCAAAGGATATGTTGGGTTCCAAATAGCTGATCTTTTATGCCATGTTCATACGCTGGTAATGGGACTGACTCAAACGCGTAAAAAACGATCCGTAACCGATCAGCCAGTGAAGCTTGTTGAAGAGAAGAGAATTGTACTCTGACGAATCCTATACAACAGCATATAGTTTGAGTGAATATAATTTGCAAACAATCAAGTGTACGCATAATCACCTCGAAAGACGGATCCAGGACCGAATGCCACGCGTCCCTCACTAATTAACCAGCCAAATCCGGGCTCAAGATGGATTGTTAGCGGTAGTGAGTCTGGAGTTTGTTGAGATGAGCTTAATAGCATGTTGATAATGTTTCTTAGATGAAGAAGAAAGGCTGGTCCACATCTGACATGCTCTGCTTTTATATTCGAAAGACCCAAGGAAACACACTTGGCATGAGGTGTAGATCTGATGTTTGATGTGAGTCCCAAGAGATGACCAAGGTGCCACAAACTTTGACATTGATGGAAATCGGTGATGGTGCCGCAGTCATCCTGTAACGTGCTGACTAGTCCATCTTGCAGATGCGCAGTTGATGCATATTCTGTCAAGATATCTCGGCTCTATATGAGGTTTTACGGTGTTGCAAGGCAGCTTCATCAAAGTTTGTCGCAATACTACACTGCATGTGGTCGTAGAAAGACCAATGAACGCTCGCACGGACCACGTTCTCATTGCTTGGCTGCAGAGAACTTTACATTTTCTCGGTAGATCTTCACACAGCTTGGCGGAACCAGCTTCAAGAGCTTTATTGTTCCCTTTCATCAAATCTTCTCTCAATTATGACTTTTTAATCTCAAAATACATGAACTCGGTGCGGGAAAACTTGGATAAAAAGTCATTCATTTTTGCGCAGTAACATTACCATACATTGTTTTTTTAAGCAAAGTCGATGCTGCAACTTGGAAAAGCTATGTTTGAGGATCTAGTGTGTTGTTCTTTCGTAGATCTACTAAGTACTTGCGCACCAAAAGCTGCCCAGAGTTTTTCAAGAGAATCGACCCGCTTGGCGTTATTTCCATTCCCGATCAAGTGTTACATGACGCGGAATCTTCGATCCCGTTTCCCCGAAGAACATGCCTCAAGTTACATTTGCTGCGGATACAAATAAGCTTTGTATCGTTCCTGAAATTCTATTTCTAATAGTGAAAATATCCAGAGAATAGCTGAAAATAGATATAAAAGAAGAAAAGAGCTCTATTGCTACCTAAACGTAAGAGGCTCAGGGCATTTTTCGGTTTTGTAACTTAAATCAAGAAAGAGTAGAGTTACAAAACAGAGTGGGTATACAAGTAGCATGTAGGTAGACAAAGCTGGGATGAACTCAATTACAAAGAGCGCTTGTAATTGTAACTAGATTTCTTGACTCATGGATGATGACAGAAGGTTCTTTATATCATCCTTTGGACAGACTATGCACTCTACTTTGGACTAGACGATTATGGATAAAGATGGTTATGGCTGGTCAGAACTCTCAATCTAATGCCTCCAATTGTTACCTCTCGTGTGTGTGATATTATGTCGCGTGTAAAAGTTTGTAGAAATAGAATAATACTAATTGCAATGCACACGCTGTCCTACTTGTTAATCAACATATTCCCAAACTTACAAGACCGCTCTCACCTTTAATATGTAAAGTATCTTGATTCCCCTGAGGACAAACATATACTAGATCTATGTTGACAAGACTCAACTGTAATAACAGACGCCTAGCATATGAGAACTTTCGCAAACGTTGCTAGGTTTACAATCAACCGGTTTGTGTCCGACGTGAATTTCCAAATTGCTGTCTCGTCCTTCTTGGTCCGACAGCTGCACCTCTTCTTCTAGACGACGACGATGGCAGGTCTGAAAGATATTGACACTGAAACCGATTACTATGAGTTGCTTGGTGTCAAGATCGATGCATCGGTCAAGGAAATCACCAAAGCCTACCGCATCAAGGCGCTTACCCTCCATCCAGACAAGAACCCGAGTCCCGATGCAGGTAGATTCAACGCACCACACACAGATCAACAGACCTTGTAGCTAACAACTTCTTATGTAGCTGCCCAGTTTCAAAAGCTGTCTCAAGGTTATGAAATGCTAAAGGATACCCAGGCTCGCGCAGCCTACGATCAATTGCTGAGGACTCGCCTCGAACGCAAGAAAAAGCAGCAAGAGATGGATAGTAAACGAAGGCGGGCACAGGAAGAACTTGAAGAACGAGAAAGATTAGCAAAGAAGCTCAAGATGGATCAGATGCAAGCAGAAGCTCAGTACAAAGCAGAACTGGCTCGGCTGAGAGCTGAAGGTGCAAAACGTCGAGAGGAATGGCGAGAAGCAGAACAAAAGCAAGAAGAAAGTGAGTGCTCATTTTGTGTGCAAGGATATTGAAGAAACAAAATGCTAATTACATGCAAAACACGCAGAGATACCCGAGACAACAGAACTGGATTGTGTTTTGAAAATCAAGTGGAAACGGAAAAAGCATACGTTCACCGAGCAGGACCTCATCAATATCCTTAATCCGATTGGAAAAGTTGATACGATTGCATTGTCCGAGAAGAAGAAGGGTAGCGCGTTGGTTATCTTCAAAACAGTCGTCGATGCAGTAAGTAAACTGGGAAATATTCTTTAAAAGAATGGTGGTTTGCTAAGTTGTTTGTTTTGATAGCATGCTGTGTTTACCAACAAAGACTCAAATACCTCTCTGGAACCGTTTGAATCGATCGATTGGGCAATGGGAAAAGAGCCTGCAATTGTAACAAAGATGAACGAAGACCGTAAAAGGATGCAAGAAGCAAAAAAGCTTGCGGCTGATTTACAAGATATACCTTTTCGGCCGTCAGGCAAACCGTTATTTGCTACTGGCGGTAGTCAACAATCATTTTTCAAGATGCCATCTATACAAGTAAGTTCTGAGACAGAAACGTAAACGTCTAACGGCCGTAAGCTCACAGTCTTATTTTCTTTTCTCAGTCTCCGTCGGCCAGCACATCGTCGCAAATGTCGGATAAAGATTATGAAGCCATTACACTCATGAAATTGAGACAAGCTCAGCAGGAAAAACGAGCCAAGCAACAAAATGGAGCAGCATCTACTTCATAGTAATAGTAATTGCATTTTTCATAACTTTTGTACATTTATATCATATCATCCCAATCATATGCCTGCGTAGAGAGTAAATGTTCAAACAATGCCGCCAAGGCTTGCCATCAGATGCGCAGAACATCTTGGCATGGATTACACGAAAAAGCATCGATCACATGGGCAGTCATTGTTCGCATGCACGAGAAATTCGGACTGTTTCAGACAATGGACAAAAAGTGAAACTCTTCTCAAGCTTGCGATTATTCTCTTTTCTCTCTCTTTCTATTCTGGACACAAATTGCACCGTCAAGATGGATCGAGTAATGAACAGTATAAGAACTGTTGACCACAGTCTCGTATTTCGTATCGTCAATATAATCGTGGGTTGCTTCATGGTAATCGGTGGTGTCTGTACGATATTGACCGGAGGTTCGTATTCTGGAAGAAAGTCTTCTATTTATCATTTGTCAGGGAATTAAGACTTGTGCTTAGGATTCCCACAATTTATCCGAGGTATATACTGCATTGCTTTCGGTGTCATGGTATTTCTCTTTGAATTTCGGCTGCCACCCATTATCACCCAGCACGTGTCGTACATGTTTTCATTTTTGGGACGTGGGATATGTAAGTGGGACCAAAACAACAAAGTACCGTGGTACTAGGAAATTGACTTTTATCGTTTGTAGTCTATATTTTGTAGGTATCAATAACCATTATTGTTTGAAGGTTGAAATCACAGGCGAGACTGAATACTAGCGGATAGCATCGGATGCATCATTTTGAACTATCTACCATTGGCCATTGCATCAGGCGTCATTGTAAGTTCTTATTTTCACTGGTATTTTCTACGTAACCTAACGAATAATTATTTTGCAACATCAGGTGGCAGTCTGCGGTGTTGCATTCTGCATTCTTCAGTTTGTTCCAAACATTGAGCCGCCAAGTAATATGAAGCGTGATGCTTTGGAACATGGAGCTAGCAGTACAGGTGGTGGCAGAGCAGCCCAGTGGGCCGCAACATCTGCCCAGTCCCCTACTCAAGAACCTTCATACGGCCAAAGTGCAGCAGAAGCTGGATATCAAACTTACTCGACGGGCGCTTGATGTTGCTGTCACCACTCTCAAGTAGACACCTACGAATTGAAATGAAATTGTAACTCTATACAGTATATACTATTATGTGAAATGGGAAAATTGGAACATAGAGAGCATCTATTATTTTCAAACACTAGTTTTTGCGTGCTGACATCAAGAACTTTGGTCAAATGGTATTCTAAGGATAAATTTATGGTCAATCTCGGGAAATGCTAAATGGGATAAAGTACAGCATAATTCCAGTTACTTATTAGCCGTGAGACTGCAATCTTGCAATGGACGTATCGTCTTCAAGCAGTGTCCTTGGCAACCCATGAGCCTGCATGCGTCAACAGAAACTATTCGATGTTAATTCGCTTTCTCCTTGTTAAGGGGAGACAAGATTAACTAATCTTGAGTGCCATGCAAATGCAGGTGGAATTAGACGGTACACAAAAAATGATACCACGCACATGTGGATTTCAAACAAGTCCTTCCAGTGAGGTTTATCTGCCGCACGTTTGGGTTTTCGGTTGATCTTTCGATATTTATGGTGTTATGCCCGGCTATAATCCGCTTTTAATACGACGTTGAATTTGACGATGGGGGTGTTGAAAGGTTTGGTTCTGTCGGCTTTGACGGATGGTTGACCTATGGGGTAACATGTACATCTTTGTGGTGGTGATTGCACCTCTTGGAGCGAACAGATTGATTGCTGTGATAGAAAAATTAAAAGTTTCCATACAACATAGACGTTAACTCATATTGCTTCTCATAGTGAGAAATCTGGTAAAGTCTTGTGATGTTCCCATTATTCGCACTCGATTTGATGCTGTAGTCAGGATAGAAGGATGTAGTCTGTAGTCAAATGTTGCAAAGGATGTTTATTGACAGCTTACCAGAACCTAAATGTGGATGTTCATATTTTTGACTATCGAATTGACAAGACACCCGACATTAAAGGGATATGCTGCTATAAACTGTAGTAGCGTATAGGACTCTGAATAGCTACTTTGAAGGACCAGCTAATTCAGTCAAGACACCTTGTCCGAATTGACTTGCCCCAAGGTGGTGCCGAATACTGCTACCGGAGTACCAGATGAAATTTGCGAATGTTATAGGCTAAGGTCACCTTGATGAGATACAGATAAGACGCGCTGGTCAGGTAGAAATATAGGCGACAGTAATAATGAAGACTTGCTTCTGTTTATCATGATTCTGCACATAGAATATCCCACATAATCGCCATCATTAGTAGCTCTTGTGTGTCAATCGACACTTTTCTCAAACTATAGAGCTTATAAGACTGTGTTTAAAACTATTCTTTGGTACTTACGATTAGATAAATTTATCACGAAGAATTCAGGCAAGTAGAAGTTAGAGAAGTTAAAGGGAATTAATGGCAATCTGCTACATCTTATATATATATATGCTTATATGCATGATTTGGACTCAGCATAGCTGCTTAAACAGGGTCAGAGAGTGTCCTCCTTCTTACTTTCTATCAACGATTGTCCTCACTTTCTAGCTCATATGACTGTTCTTAGCTCTTCTATGAAGTATGTCTCCGCTCTCCTGCTATATCATGGCTGAGAACGCCTTGTACGGATACAGTTGTATCTCTGTCTTATATAACTGGGTACAGGCACCCGTTGTCCTTCTTGCGATCGTCTCAGGTTCCCCTGGTATATATTCCTTCCTTCAGTGAGGTGCAAAGACCATTTTCGCCATTGCTCCTCGTTTGCATCGAACTGGGATAGGCATGTAGCTCCGGCCAATTGTGTTTCAAAGAATATCGAGTCGTTGTCGATGCAGTCCCAATGCCTGTCATATCTTGTTAAATAATTCTATCCTCAAATGCTCTAATTTCCTTCTCTATGCATCTTCTCGGCAGATCGGGAGCCGCTTGTACAGCATCTGTAGATCTGTACTTCTGGTTTTCCTCGTCCTTCCTTATTTTATTCTGTTCTGACTGTATCCTGGGTATAATGGAGCGACTGTACAGATAAGATTAATACCCTACCATAACTCTCTGGTAGTATTCATATTCCTCGAGGAGGTCCTGTAACAGACAGTTATTAGTAATAATTGCTATGTCAAACCTTTTACATACTTGAGGTAAAGCTATTAATATATCCGACAAGTTCTGCACTGCGTTTACTTCAGGATACCTCACGAACTCGATGATTGTATATTCCTTTGGGTTTGCGTACTGCTGAAGGTTCCTTGAGGTTATCACAGGATGCTGTTTGGGGTTCCAATTGTCGTATACGCATACAATGGATAAAAGAATAATGTCATGGATAAATATATTATCAATGGATAATCAAATCATTCTATAAGCCTATACGGTTGCGAACATCCTATATCCAAAGGAACATCGCTTAAATAAA
>KK100148.1:6944-20381 GCA_000611695.1 Rhizomucor miehei CAU432 | reverse complement strand
TTTGATATTGATACCGTTCTATTTATTTTGCTATTTACAGACCAAAAAAAGGGCCACAAACGCCTTGCAGATGGTTCGCACAACACAGCATAATATCGATAATCTACCAAAAATAGTAACCACAAACCAAGTATACTGCACTGCATCATTTTGTGCGTCGTGGGGCCCGACCGCCGTTCACATGAAACAATTTAACCATTTGTATAAAGTTGTTTCCAACTACTTTTCCCCTGGCTTCATAAATTTGCAAGATCTGGCAAGACTGCAATTCGCAAAGTAGCTGTCCTGCGAGCGTCATGATATAGACGCTCCATAAGGGATTCATGCTCTGCAATAGAAAATGCATCCCGATCAAAAGAGCAGCGACGAATGGAATCGGGAGCAGACCTTTCATTTTTGAAGTGTGGATGAAACTCGATAGCTCATTGGGGGCAACTCAGCACGAGCTCCATTCATGCGTGATCATCTGAACTCTATTATTTCACTCTTTACACACATTTTTGTCCACGTTCCTTTTTTCTCCCAACTTTTGGATGCTGACGTGGTTGAGCTTGGTCAACTTTTGGACTAAAGAGGAGCAGCAGCACCAACAGCGGCAGCGGCAACAGCTCCAAAAGCATGTTTTCCTGGACAAGATCATCGCCACTGTGAGAAACCAAAGATCCGCACAAAAGCCGATCCGATTACAAGAACGACATCAGTGAACGTAGCCGCAGAAGACAACCATTCGGGTCACCAAAGCGACTTCGAAAGTAAAGTTCCTGACGAAAAGCTCAGCGCCACTCTCGCGCTTTCACTGGAGCTTGCCAAGCAGAACTCCTTACCGCAGCAGCGATCCTTACTCCATACAGAAGCGACATTATCCAAAAGCAGTAGTCGAGAGTCTCTCGTGTGGTTGACGAGTAACAGGCAACAATCGAAAGCATTGTCCATCAAGAGTGGTCGTAGCACGACTGTTCATCGATGGGTTTATCCGTCGAAGGCAATGGCAGAGGCATTATCAACAAGTGTATCGGCCAGCGGCAGCATCCTGACGTCTGATCTGTCCGACGATGACGATTTGGTCTCGGACCGAGGGCCACATACCATTGAGAACTTTACATTACACAAAAATGATTCTGTATCAAGCATGGGGCGTTCTGCGGCTATTTCGAAACTGCTGAAGCAAGTGGAAACATCAAGCTCCAGTGCAGACATGGTGACCAAGTCAGAAGATCTATTTCATCACAACATCACCGCGTCATCGCTGTATACGCAATCCGATATGATGACCCACATCAATACTCAGACCGCCACCGTACAACTGCCTTCAGAAGTTGCAGAGCGCTCATTGTCACCAACATCTTCTGGCGGCAATCCTGTACTCCCGGCGTTTCATACGGTTTTCCAAGCAACGACACATTTAGAGTTTCCGAATCGACACAATGCACAAAATACTCCTCAATCATTTCTAGAAACCGCCAAAAACGTATTTACAAATGCATTCCGGCAAGCAGAGTACCCCCAAGAGCTAAAGAAACAAATGTTCGCCAAGTTTGCAAAGTTTATACCGAATATGAAGGACCGTGTCGTGGAACAAAAGATTGTGATCGTCTCCGTTCACGGATGGTTTCCGACAAAGGTTTGTGCTGTTGTAACACAATAGGGGTTGGGGTTGGGGGTTGGAGTGGGAAAATGAAATACACAATCTGACTTGAAAGAAAAACAGTTAGTACGCAGCATGATTGGCGAGCCTACGGGTACATCCAAAAAGTTTTGCAAACAAATGGCTTCTGCGTTGCGACAATATTTCGCACTAGAGCATCAATTGGTTTTGCCGGACAACGTTATTACAAGTATCCCATTTGAAGGCGAAGGAAAAGTTGAAGAACGAGTCGAAAAGCTATATCAACAATTGCTGTCGAATCTGGAATGGTTGGAGGCCATTTCGTCTGCTGACGTGATCTTGTGGGGTACCCATTCTCAGGGTACGCCAGTTTCTGTGATGCTACTCCACCGACTCCTCGAGCGTGGACATATTCACCTGCATCGTCAACCAATATGTATGCTGGCAATGGCTGGTATCGGTCATGGTCCATTTCCTGTCTTGAAAGGTAGCCTGATTGTCAAGGTGAGTTGTAAACCTCAAGAAAAAAAACGTCCAAGTTGATTTCACAATCGACTGACGCATATTTTAATTAACGTAGTATGTCGAAGCGGATGCTGCCCGAGAACTCTTCGAATTTATGGACTCGAACAGCGACGTATCCAGAAAGTTTCGGCAATCTCTCAATTATATCCTGCATCAAGGTGTAAAGATGGTACTCGTCGGATCTTTGCAGGATCAAGTCGTGCCATTGTATTCCGCTCTTCTGTCTGCCATATCGCATCCTAATATCCTCAGGGCGGTGTACATTGACAAACACCTGTACTCGGAAAACAACTTTTTGATCAGCCTTGTCGTTTTTGCCTTGAGACTACGGAATGCTGGACTCTCAGATCATGGACTATTTACAAATATAAGCGAAGTACTCGCTGGCAGTTTATATGCTTTGGAAGGCGGTCATTCCACCATTTACGAGGAAATAGACGTTTACATGACAGCAATCCGATACTTGTTCGATACTCCACCTTTCGGTCAACGTGCGCGATCGCTTTGGCATGGATCACATTCTGCAAACGAGTTTGGCGAGATTTTGCACTATGACGCGCATATGGAGACATTCCAGGCAAAACTGCGCCCGAATCCGTTCTACTTACCTTGGATACTTCGAGGAATTTTTGATGATCCTGCTATCAAGGAAAATATGGAGCTGTTCAAAGAGCTAAAGCATTTGCGCGACCTCTTCCTTCAGTGGGAGCCTACCGACGCTAGGCTAAAAGAGATCAAATTTCGATTAGAGCCGCTCAAAGACTTGATCATATCCTCACCATCCTCCTCGCCATAGAACACCCACCATCCCGCATCATTTTTTCTTCCACTTGATCTGTTTCTATCCAAGTTCTTTTGTGCTTTTTTCTGCATCATGTACATATTTCTTTGCAACGGATCCACATTACCTTTCCGATATCCTTACTATAATTACTCCAGAGTACCATAGAAAAAAGGAAAAATAAAGATGATATATCAAGATACACTTTTTTTCGTCTTGCTAAAAAGTGTTCACTGTTTACTGGCGAGTAGCATTTCCACAAAAACTCAAACCATCATTAAAGGAGAACTCCTAGCATGAACCACTCAAAAAATTGAAAGGGTAAATCAGGGGAAAAAGGCCTATATCTGGATTAAATGGATGAATTAGAACAATGAGTCAGGCCAAAAACACAACAACTTCGTTCTTGTGCTGTATGCTCCAGAATATTGATAGAGTTGAGGTTGCACGAGCCCGCCAAAGAGAAAAAAATTTTTCTCGCTGGTGCGCGCGAACAAGCTAACCTCTCTCCTCACCCTTTTCCTCTAACCTATTTCCCGGGGCGAAATGGACGCTGTATGTTTCTAAAAGCTAATGCTGTGCTCTTTTGCAATGCTGACAATGGAACAACAGAAACTTGTAGAGGATCTGCTTTCAAAGTTGGCAGGTGCCCAAGACTCGGAGACAGTGCGACAGGTACCGCTACATAGATCGCTTTTTTCATTGTGTCTTGTACCTTGAGACTTACCATGGCCAAACTTATTAGGCTACTTCGGCCTTGAACAACCAAGTGTACTCTTCGGCTGCATGCATTCCAGCCATGGTCCAGGTTATCAGCACCTCACCTCACTTCCAAGTTCGCCAACTTGCTGCTGTCGAACTTCGTAAGCGAGTTTCTAAACTCTGGTTCGAAGTCGATGAGCCAATTCGATCCGCGATCCGTGCACAGTTGCTTCAAGTGGTCTTGAGTGAAGAGAAGTAAGCAAATACGATTGGGACGGTCGCTTGTCGCGTATAGGAACGGTCTTGTTCCTCCTGACATGATTATTGTACAGTGCTCTTGTTCGCCACGCCATTGCCCGTGTCATTTCTGCTATTGCTCGCATCGACGTCCCGGAGAACAAGTGGCCTGAATTGTTGAACTTTTTGAACGAGGCTAGCAACAGTCAGAACGTAAACCACCGTGAAGTCGGCATCTACTGTATCTATGCACTCTTTGAAGTTATCGCAGACCTTTTCATGGATCACATTGGCGCCATGTTTGAATTATTCCGCAAGACTATTGTAGACCAGGAAAGCAAGACTGTTCGTGTCACAACCGTGCTGTGAGTCTTTTTTTCTTCTTTCAGTGGCAAAAGTTACAAAGCTAATTTTCTCGTTAGCGTTCTCGGAAAGATGGCCGAATACATTGATCCTGATGATAAGCGAAACACTGTGAGTATAAGGATGAGGATGATCATAGTAATAATGTGGAGACTCATATGGCTACATAGGCTGCGTTCAAAGAACTTATTCCTGCCATGGTCAACGTTCTTGAAGTTTGCTTGAAGGACAATGATGAAAAGAATGCCGGTGAAATTTTCGAAGTCTTCGATGGCCTCTTTATGATTGTGAGTTGGATGAGATAAGGCTGATGCAATGTACTTCTAACTGATCTGATCTTTTCTTATCTAGGACACTCCATTCCTCAGCGACCATTTGGCAAACTTGGTTCAGTTCTTGCTTACTGTCGGTGCCAGCCGTGAATTGGATGACGCTTTCCGTGTCATGTCTTTATCTTCTCTCATGTGGTGCTCCATCTAGTAAGTATCTGATGTGATTAAAACTTAGCAAGTTATCTTTTCTAACGAAAATATCAGTAAACAAAACCGATTGAAGAGCTTCAAGCTTGTCGCTCCTATTGTCGAGACCTTGATGCCCATTGGTACTGAAGAAGATCCCGAGGATATCGACGATGAATCTCCATCTAGAGTACGTTGAGGATGATCCATGATGATTTGCAAAAATCAGAAAAGTACTCACGGCGCATTTTTACTCTGTCACATAGATGGCCTTCAAAGTGCTTAATGCTCTCGCATCCAACATGCCTCCTCAGCAAATTGTTCCTATTGTTATGCCTCTTGTCATGAACTACATGCAGAACCCTGCTGCTGGCCACCGCAAGGCCGCCATGATGGGTGTCGCTGTCATCATTGAAGGCTGCGCGGAATACATTACTCCCAAATTGGAAGAACTTTTGCCGGTCGTCTGCAGTGGTTTGCAGGATCCCGAGATTATCGTCCGCCGCGCTGCATGCATGGCTCTCAGCTGCCTTGCTGAAGAACTTCCTACCGATATCTCCAAGCACCACCAGGTCATCATGCCTCTTGTCTTCAACTTGCTCAACGACCCCAACCCCGAGGTTACCAAGCATGCTTGCAATGCCCTAGATGCCATTTTGGATGGTTTGGAAAACGAAGTCCTTCAATACTTGCCTATGCTTATGGAAAAGCTTGTCTGGCTCTTGGACAATGCCAACCACACCGAGACCAAAGCTACCGCCATTGGAGCCATTGGCAGTGCTGCTCACGCAGCTGGCGAAGGATTCCAGCCTTACTTTGGTGAAGTCTTGCCACGTATCCGCATTTTGATGTCTGACAAGAATGGTGGTGATGGCGCCATCTTGCGTGGTGTTGCCACTGACACTGCTGCCTCCATTGCCGAAGCTGTTGGTGCAGAAATGTTCCGTCCCTGCACTCAAGAATTCATGGCTCTTGCTGTCGAACAGTTGGAACTTGACTCGCCTCGCCTGCGCGAATGCTCTTATGCTTTCTTCTCTGTTATTGCCGGTGTCTTTGGCGAAGAGTTTGCACCCTTCTTGCCTACCATCATGCCTTTCATCTTGGCATCCTGCAAGGCTGAAGAACGAAACGAACCCAACTTGGAAACCGAAATCGACTTGGCAGCTGAAGATGACGAAGACGATGACGACGAACTCTCTGCCCTCAACATTAGCTCTGCTATCGCCGATGAAAAGGAATTTGCGGCTGATGCTCTTGGCGAGCTCTTTGAAAACACTCGCTCCCACTTTTTGCCGTACGTTGAAGAGTCTGTTCAGGCTCTCGTTGAAGCTACCGGTCACCTCTTCGATGGAGTTCGCAAGGCCGCCCTTGGCAGTCTCTTTGCTTACTTGAAGACTTTCTACTCCTTGTCGCACCCTGGCGATTGGGTACCTGGATTGCCTCTCAAGTACGGTGTTCATGAAAACGTCCAAAAGATGATTGTCGTTGTCATGCCAGCAGTCTTGACCATGTGGGGTGATGAAGATGACAGGATGGTTGCCGTGCAAATTTGCCAGGAACTTATCCAAGCCTTAAAGTTGATGGGTCCTTGCATCATTGCTGACCGTAAGTTTTATATGCACTTGTCTTGCCCTGAATTTATGTTAACTGACATAATCCTTGTTTTGAATCTTTATAGACTTGGAAGAGGTCTCCAACCGCATTCTTGAGATCTTTGAAAAGCGTTCTGTCTGCCAAGAAGTCTTTGATGTTGAAGAGGTTTTGGACGAAGATGAAGAAGCCGAATCTGAATCTCTCCTTATTGCAGCAGCAGCAGATTTGGTTGCTGCTCTTTGTGAGACTGTTGGCGAAGGCTATGCAAACTACTTTAACGTGTTCATGCCCCTCATCTCCAAGTATTATGCAAGTATCCCCAGAAAGGTGATTTGTAATAATTTCTTGGCTAACCTTGTATTGTCGATCTATTTAGAAATCCACCAAGTCTGCCAATGAGCGATCCATGGCCACCGGCTGCCTTGGCGAGTGCATCACCGGCATCAAGTCTGCTGTTACACCACATACCGAACAACTTTTGCAGCTGTTCCTCAAAGCCACTGGAGACGAAGATGAAACTGTGCGAAGCAACGCCGCCTTTGCACTTGGTGTCCTTGTCCAAAACACCCAAGCTGATCTCAGCGCGTAAGTTACTGTATTTATTATTTGGTTTGCAAAATCGTGCATTCATTAAATTCAAATATTTGTCTAGTCAATACCCAACTATCTTGACAGCTCTTCACCCACTCTTCCAGAATCAAAGCATTCCAAACACTACCGATAATGCTACTGGAGCAGTCGCTCGTCTGATTCTTGCCAGACCCGAAGCAGTTCCTTTGGATCAAGTGCTTCCAGTTTTCTTGAACGCTCTTCCTTTGAAGGCCGATTTTGCAGAGAACGAGCCCGTCTTCAACTGTATATTCCAACTCTTCCGTGCCAACAATGCATTCGTACGTATGCCATACCAGGTCTAAAATGGTTGCAAGGCTAACATTAGAAATTTCTTTAGGTCCTTGGTCACGTTCCCCAGCTCTTGCCAATTTTCACCAGCGTCTTGTCGAACGAAGATCAGTTGAATGACGAAACGAGATCGCAACTTATTGAACTTTTGAGAGCTTTGAATGCCCAATCGCCCGACCTTAACTTGGCGTCCTCGGAATTGGGCCGTTTTCTGTAAAAATCGTCAAGAAAAGAAAATAGCATCTGTTAGAATCTAATACTACTACACACACACACACACTCACATATATCTCCCCGGCTTAGTATCATCCACCTCTTATTACTATTCACTCCTCCTTTCTCCCCCCAAACCAACCCCCTCCTGATGTATGTATTATCATGAACCAAAAAGACATAACATGCAGGATCAAAAGTGGATCAAAGTTCCTGGGCTCTCTGCAGTCATGGGAACGATGAATGTCCGTGTATCCAAACAAGATTTGTCGATCCTTTTTCCACTCGACAACCGCATGGGTTGCTCATCGCGATCGTGTGGCCCTGAAGTCCGTATAGATACAAGTGTGACATCCGGATTTTTCGTTCCTGTTCCACACATTTCTGCCATGATGTTTGTCTAACAAGATGAATACACGGCAGAGAATTGGCGGAACAATGGTAGAATATAGGGATATCATTCAGGCGATAGAACGGTTATTCTTTGTATCCCAAGGAACTATAGTCCTCGTCCTCTTCTGTCCCCAATCTCTCTCCGCTATCTGTCAAAATCTTTAAATCGATTCGATAAGATGTGTTGGAACAGCAGCAGGTGCTTGGGAATAGGAAACAAAAAGGAAAAGAAGAAAGGTAGGGGAGGAGCACTGAGATGTGTGTGTTTTACTCGGTGATAAGCCCGAGAACAGTTGGAATTATAGCATGAATTTTAACAAGCATGTGTGTATGTATGTGTACACTTGTGGATTGTAATTTCATCGCACCACCAACAACAGAACAACAACAACCTTGCCTCCTTTTTCTTTTCCTAGAAACATAAAGTATATAATAAACAAAAAGATTCATCCTTTTTTTTCTTTTCTTTTTCCCTTTTCCTCCCTGCGCTCCGTTCGTATCTCTTTCTTCTTTTTTCTTGGTTGTTCCTTTGTAAATTGCTTTTTGTATATAAGATCTTGTTCATCCCCCTTTCACCCACCATTGCCATTTCCTTTTTCAGCCATGTGGATCACCCGGAAGCTCGCTGCATTTACCTCACCAGTTGAGCGTAACAACAACACAATAACAAAGAGACTTGTTTTTCATGATCATGAAGAGCAGAATGTCTTGTCACGAACCACGACGAATTCATCATCCTTATCATCATCATCAGCAGCAGCAGCACCTGTTGTATTTGATCCTGCAACAAAACCGTTACCACGCAGTCCAGCAGATTCAACTCCTACCAGCAATGTAATTGTGTGTGATTGAACTTTTTTTTTGTAAACGGAAAAATCAACGCGATATGGACATATGCTAACAGAATGATTCGCACATACCATTTAGTACGAGGATCAACAAAAAGAACTTGTTATCGTACTAGCAGGTGCACCAAATATTGGAAAATCTCGATTACTGCTGCATCAAACGAGAAAAATGGATGATTTATGCAAGTATTTAGAAGCAAAAGACAGAGACATAACCCCACCCCCACACTCGCTTACATGTACACAATTTGTTCTATATAGGGCCACCATATTGCAACGTCGATGGTGTGATATACTCCATACACATTGTCGAAGTGTCCATTTCCACCATCAAAGAGGACAACAATTCGAGCACTAGCGAGTTTCTAAACGTAGGTGACGGCGGTCGGTGTAAACGGTGCATTCCATTTAGAGTTTTTTTTGACATGTTGTGTCATGTTGTGTCTGTATTTGTTTTCCTTTATCGTATAGAGTATTCCCGACGTGATCCACGGTGCCTTAATATGCTACGATGCGACGAATCACGATTCGATGGACTGTCTACCGGATTTGCTTGGTATGGCAATATATTTAGATTTTGCTGTCCGAAAAAAAAACGGAAGACGTAAATATCATGGGCTAACTGAATGACCCTGAATCCTTCTTCTTTTGTAGACACCTTTGTTTCTTCTCGAGACGTTCCGTCTTTTCTTGTAGACTTCAATAGCACGCCAGATTTATCAAACCAACAAGTCGACGAATCCACCAACTCTCTACAAGTGAAAAAGCTGGCAGATCTCTTTGGAGTGGATTTCTTTCACCTTCACAACAACACTTGTAGTATGAAGGAACTCTACACACTCCTCGTTCGGCGATGTATTCTTCAAGGGACAATGACAATGAGTAAACGAACAGATACCGACGACGCTTGTACGCATCAGTCAACTGTAGCAGCAACAACATCGCAGATAGAAGGTTTTAGTGCACCAGCAAATGGCACCTCCACTAACGAATACCGATTTCCAATCACTGGATTTGTATATGCGCCCACTGCGACTGCAGCTTGTAAAGCGGACGAAGCACCTGTGATGGTTGCACCAAACGTGGAAAGGAAAGCGAGTATCCCGGAATCTCCTCCGCCATACTATCTGACGACGCGACGAGGATCAAAAGATAGCTGGTGAGCACCCGGTGTTCTTGATTATATTTTGTGTGTATATGAATGACTAACCAGAAAGAAAATAATGCTTTGCTAAAAAAAAGTGATTCCGTCGGTGGCCTGACGACAGATGATATAATTGACAGGCTACTAGCGTCAGAAAATCCCCGTGCCGGTAAATCCTTTTATGGTCATTGATTCCCACATTTGTATACTGACACTAGGGTTGTTGCACACAAAAAGATGAGCATATGCTGACAGTTTTTGTCACGTTTTTCCGAAAGTTCATGAAACCAAGTGAACTCGCACAGAATATGATTGAAAGGTAAAACGGTTATATATACATAGACAAGTAGTTTGAAAGAAAAGAGAAAAAGTTTCATACTAATGCATGTAAATATATATATATATATATATATATAGATTTGAAAGAGAGGCGGAGCACTATGATGCCGATGACAGCAGGAGTCCTACGAAAGTACAAGAACGGTAAGAAGAACTATATAGTACTGTTTCACGATGGAGAGAGCGCGTGGTTTGCTGACCAAATAAATTGTGAAGGATTTTCAATGTTCTAGTGACCTGGTTATCGAATTACTGGAACGATTTTAGCAGCTCGAAAACTCGAAAAATCATTGTTACCTTCTTAGACCGGCTCTCTGCGTGCGAATCCCTGCGCCCCATGTGCGACGTACTGGCGCCCTTGGCTGTACGGGATCCACCATCGGATGATCCGGATATGGATTGGGGAATGACAGATTCAGACGATGATAACAACAACGACGATGACGGGAATGCGGATTATAAGGGCTCGTCAATCGAGCAATTCGCCATCAGTTCAGCGAGCAGAAATAAAAAAGATAGTGGATACGCTCCTGCAAGTTTCAGTATGGTGAACTTGTTGCAAATGCAACAGCAGCAGCAACAGCAGCAGCGAGAGAAGCCGGCACTACCGAGGTCAGCACCCATGGTTACTCGAAACTCTGCTCCTCCTACACCAAACGGACTCTGGTGCGCACAGCGAGCACTGGGTCGTTCACTACTTTCTTGAATAGACCATCGGCGAGACAGAGGGCTCGCACAGAAAGCAACGTGCATCGACGACGGCCTCCATCTTTGACAGCAGATAACAGTGGCAATCATCATCAAGGGAGCCCGTTTCTCCAAAGGACAGAGTTCGGCGGCGGATGCATCCACATTGATTACGATGATGGTGCCATTACCGGAGGAGGAGTAGGAGCAGAAAAGTTATATTCAAGCGAAATATCTGTATCGCCGAGTTGGGCTTCTGTAGCAACTCTTGTATCCACATCAACATCCTCAACCAGTTTTGTCAGTGCAAAGGCGGAAAAGGATTACAACAACTTTGTGTTCAAAACCATGATGGAAGTCTCGGGCCGTGCTTTTGCAGAGCAACTAACATGGATTGAAATGGAGCTTTTCAAAAGAATAAAGGTAAAAAGGCCGAGCAAGCAAGTAGAATATACTCCA
The DNA here is from genome assembly GCA_000611695.1 of Rhizomucor miehei CAU432. Lineage (NCBI taxonomy): Eukaryota > Fungi > Mucoromycota > Mucoromycetes > Mucorales > Lichtheimiaceae > Rhizomucor > Rhizomucor miehei. The sequence goes on along the minus strand of KK100148.1, from coordinate 9,133 downwards.
TATAAAAAGGAACTAAGTCAACTTTTTTTCCCTTTAGCCTCGAGATTTTGTGCGCAATATCTGGTCAACAAGTGTCAAATCCAATAGTAGCACAGTAGCAGCATCCGTCGCACATTTCAACTTTATTTCGGCCTGGGTTGCGACCATGATTGTAACGCAAGCCAAATTACACAAGAGAGCGGCTTTGTTGGAAAAATTCATGTCCATTGCTGTGGCAAGTAGAGAGTAGTATTGTCTCATATCTCTTTCTATCCAAGCTGACAACAAGATATCTTACTTTTTACAGGAGCTCAGAAATCACAACAATTATAATTCACTTATGGCTGTCTTGGCTGGCCTGAACAGCGCGCCTGTCTTACGACTCAAGCAAGCAAGGGAAGCTATCAGTGACAAGAAGATCTACAAACAATTTCAAAGCTTGGAACGTCTCATGAGCTCTGACAGGTATAAAAAAGAAGATCAACAATGTCTCCATGTCTCCCCTTTATCTTAACGATCTTCCCTTCTAACTCCTTGTATATTGCAGATCTTTCAGCTCATACCGACTAGCACTCAAGGTTTCAGAACCTCCCGGGATACCTTACTTGTAAGTATCTTCCTCGTTTTCTTGCAAGCGAAAAAAAAGCGCTCCGCAGGAAACTAAAAGATCGCTGCAGGGGCATACATAATCAGGACCTATTATCTCTAGCTGAAGCAAACAAGGATTTTCGCGCTGATGGAACAATCCATTGGGACAAGTTCCGATTAATGGGCGATTGTATCTTGGTAATGACAAAGTTTCAACACCCTTCTTATTCTATCGAGCCGGATGCCAAGTTGTTGAAATTTATCGCCGAGGGAGAGATCCTCGGTGAAGACGTAGGTTCCCCAATTCCCCTCTCTCCCTACATTCAAGCTCGTATACTCAACGCTCAAAAAAAACCATTTGATTTTCCAGGAACAATATCGAAGATCTACCTTGGTTGAACCAAGACTCAAAACAAGTCCGAGTATAAACAAGTTACGAGATCTTTGGATGCGATTGTAAAAATACCTGGCTGATTTGATACCCTCTCTTTATTTCTCTTTAACAATGATGATGGCCCAAAAAGTAAAAATGCGGGGCTGATTGTACAAATATACTGGAAAAAAAGGCGAGCCTGACTGGGATCTTCTAATACTTGTATTTTGTTGAATAATCCTTGAGCGAGTTGACCAAACCACGCCCTTTTCTTGCACCGCGATAAACGAGCTAAAAAGATAAGAAGAAAATCAAAATTGTAAGCACCAGAGTTGAAAATCGATCTGTATCGGGATTTCCTCTTTCTGCTTTATACCTCAATAAGATCAATCATTTCTTGCTTGTCATCCAAAGCCCAGTTGATCTTGTTGTTGTTACCAGTTCCCAAATCCACCATGATGTGTTTGTTGCGGAAAAAGAACATTACCGTACATGGATCATACAATTCATACATCTGAGAGAAGGCACCAGTCAGGACAGCGTGTCCACCAACTAGTTCATACACATCACTCCATTGTACCTTGTTAAAATCTGGGACTTCAGTGATATCCACCTTGAAACATGAAAAGTTAGATCAAGTACTGTCAAGGTATTACTATATCATATCCTTTTTTACTTACCAAGTAGATAACTGCAAAGTTTTTGACCTTCTCAGCAATGCTATATAACACCTCGTCCATTTTCATACAAGTCTACAAAGTACAGATGTATCAATTCCCTCTGTGTTATTGCTGACCGACTATGTTCCTGCATCCAAAACTTACAGGATCCCAATCGTGACCGAAACGAATGACTACAACGCGGTCTTCTTCAGACAAGATCGCTTGATCAACCTGCCAACCTAAAAGTTCGGATGGTTGGCTTTCCAGTTCAAAATACAAGAGAGAAAGAAAGGACATCAAGTTCAAACAATTGTCATGCTTGTAATCGCAAGAAAATTCGTCTACTTACCATTTGTCAAGTGCGGCAAAAAGTACTGGACAAGCAAAAACTCGTGAGATCTCAAGAAGTAAAGATCCGGCATCGTTACCTATACTTACCGACTAAGGAGGAAAGGGTGATTAGTTATTGCCTAAATATATAATCGCCAACGTAAATCATACTCACCATGATCTAAGTTGTCTTCTCGGGAAAGAAAGTCTTCGAAATTTGCTCGATTTCATGCACAACAAAAACTCCAGACCGCAGC
>KK100141.1:57946-80491 GCA_000611695.1 Rhizomucor miehei CAU432 | reverse complement strand
TCGGATACGATTGAACGCGTTCCTTCTTACCCACCCGTCTTCGATCATAATCTGCTCACAAACCAAGAATTGAATTCAACTGCATGCTACAGCTGGTCCAATACGAAGGCTGTTGAACGCTCTGTAGCTGAGCAGTATTCGGATTGTCTCTATTACCCTCCACCTCCACCTTATTGTGACATTTAAAACAAGCAATCTACCATTTATTGTCCTTCCTGTAAAAAACGTCTGTATCTTCTGGCCGTTGCCTTCTCATTCACAGTTTATAAAAACACTCAACCCGTTTTTTCCATCATTTTGCAATAAAAACTGATGTATTCAACTGCCATTACACGAGGTCGATAGACTAACAAGCAGACATTAAGCCATAGGAATGGAGAGCTAAGTGACCAGGACCTCGTGCCCCACGTGCTTAATTGTCGGTGAGAATGCCGCTTATGCTAGGCAACCGGAAAAAATCGAGGCGAACGGAAATTGACAAGAGCACGATGTATCCATGCATGCTATCTGTTTGGCTAGGTTTCTCCTGCCAAATCAAAGCTGAATCTCACGCTCGCTGTACATTTAGGCAGCCGCGTCTTTGCTAACTGCTATCAAGACAATGAATACTTCTTCCTGTATACCTATCATTTTAGTAGCTAGTAGAACTTGTCAGGTACTCAAGTAGGGCTGCATGTACGACACAATCGCCATCTTTCGGAATTATTATAAGCCGTAGGAGATATAGAAATATCTTGTGAAACTCTACTTACAGATCTCATTCCCAAAAGACATGAACTGAGATCAACTAGCGCGCCTAGTAAAAGAAATACTACACGGGTGCATACGAATGCCGTTGAACCGGTTATTATTCATTGAGAAATAATTCGCTCTTGTCACACCGGAAGCTGGTGAACTTATGTGCGGATATCACTGTAGAGATGCGGCCATGGACTTTTGTCGTATGTGCTTTTGGAGCGGTTTATTCGACAAATGCGTGTGAAGATCCCCATCCGGCCGTTCATGTTTAGGAACGTTCTTTTTATGTTGCACGCAGCGGCGCATATTAACTGGCTTATTTAGCTCGTGGGAAACCGATTTGAGTATCTCGAAGGTTGAGAAGTCTCCTGACCTGTCAAGGAATGCCCTTTTTATTATATTTGTTGCGAACAGAAGAAATATAGCGCAAAAGAAAAGAAAGGAGCTATGCCAAAATGTCTCCTTGCTGCAAAAAGTCATTGTATATGTGAAGTAGAGAAATCTGGACTGGGCAAAGCCGACATACACAAGTTGCAGCGTTTTCCCGTGATGATGTAAACGACTGTCTTGTTCTTCTCCGCTAGATTGATGTGCAACAATGGATTTGACAAGCAGCCCAGGGCGCGATGAAGCTAGGAGATTGGATAAGAGATCACTAGGAGATATTCTTTTCAGATAAGCATGTCGAATGCTGATGATGATGATGATGAAAAAAGATGGTGTAATACGCCGATTTGTTGTTGTGTGTGATGGACAAGCAGTAGCAGGACTGAACGTAGTTGAGTTACTCGCATTCATTCCGCCATGATGACCTTCTCTGTTTGTAGCTTTAGTGGTAATTGTACTGCGGTTTGTAGATAGCCAACATTGCTACTGTACGAAAAACCGAGTATCCGGCTAATTAAATCCTCAAAGTGATTAGAACTCGTGTACCTACCTTTAGCAGGATTTTCAGGGATGAATGGATGTTGTAACACAACTAAGCACCTGCCACGTGGCTGTGTACACTTTGCAAAAGTATTGCAACCCACCCAAAGGAGGCTACTTTGTAACGCGGGAATGGCCTATTAGAGTAAAGGTGGATGCTTCTCGCTGTTCGTTTCCAGTATCTACTCCTTTCTCCTTTCCCCCAAATATACAATAAATGGGAGTTCGTGTGTTTGCCACGCCCGCCCACCAGCTTTGTTTGGTCTCGTCTGTACAACCCCAAAGCACGCTTTCAAAAGGCGCACTCGCTCTTATTTTTTCGATAGCGTATATACCATATGCGGCGTCGAGGATAAACCCTTCCTTCCTTTCTTTCGTTGCCTCTTGAATCAGACTGTCATGGGCAACCAATTCTCAAAACGACGACACAAGATCGACAGCAACTCGAGTCTCAATTTCAACACGCCGAGTTTTCAGGACGGGGCAACGTCCATGCACAGCCAACCCAACTTCCCGCAGTACTCTCTGTATTTTCCCAGGGACGAGGATGCTATTGCACGACATCAAAAAGTACATTATCTCTTGAAACACGTCTTCCAACGTAGTTATTTTGCACCAGTCGATTCTGCTCTGAAAAATCAAGGAGCGATGGCTCTTGATGTTGGATGTGGAGCATACGCTACTTGGGCTGTAGGCATGGATCAGGTTTTTAGAAAAGACGGCTATCAGCCATCACATATACTGATACTCTTCTCTGCGCACGTGTAGACATGGCGAATGATTTCCCGAATGCCACGTTTTACGCGATCGATCTACTGGACCCTTTCCCGCCCGAAGACGCTTTAGCAACCGAACATGTGCCTAAAAATCTTTCCATCGATGTCACAAACGTTCTTGATGGACTTCAGTTCCCCAATAATACTTTTGATTACGTGCATCAACGGATAATGTGCCCTGTATATCACGGTGACGATATTGGATTTGTCATGAGGGAACTCAAAAGAGTAACAAAGCCTGGAGGATGGGTGGATCTCATCGAGGTGAGATTTTTGCACTAACTTTTCATTACTTTGTGGAAACTCTAACTTCATACACACAAAAAAGCCTGATTTACTTCCAAAGAGAGCTGGACCGCTCATGAAGAACTTGTCTGAAACTAGTACGTTGGAGAAGGGGGTGAGGGAAATATCAAATGCTATACATGGATTAATTAACATCCGACTTTAGTATATAGATATCAAAAGAAAATTCAAGACCACATGTTCGTTGGACCAAGGATAAGGCGGTTCCTAGTCGATTCGGGATTTGTAGATGTAAATAGCGACTATGTCTCTATACCATTATGTTGGGGAGGATTCGTTGGCAAGAATATGTATGAGGTGAGTTGCCAAGATCTTGGCTCGATATGTCTACAATCAATTTAATTGATTCCATCTCTTGCAAGGCTGTGCTCTCAGGATATCGAAAAATGGGCCCCTTTGTATATCGTGAATTACTGGGTGAGAAAGCTGGCGAATATTACGATGAAGAGCAGTTTGAAGCATACATGGACAAGGCATTCGACGAATGTGTGGAGTACCAGACATTCTTCAACATATATTGGGCAAGCGGGCGAAAACCTCAAGAATAATAGACTGCCTTTGGAAAAAGGCAAAAAAGCATACAGATACCCATAAAAATATCACTAGATCGACATTTTGCTTGTCATATAATTCATTTTTACCATCATAAAACTAAATCTAATAGAAAGCCCGTGTTCATTTTAGACGAAATATCGGTTATTATCTTGCTCTACATGCCGCCAGAATACTAAATTGGCACCTTAGCACTTGTTGCACCGTCTTGCCGATGGAGCTATATAATAGACAGGATGTATCAAGTGTCACTGTCGGGCTATAAGTGGACATTCAGGTGACATTTCATGCTAAACATATCGTTACCCAAATTCGACCCTTCCTATACTCACATACTCGTGGTACACTGTTTCACCATAGCACTCCTGGTTGATTGAATATTATCATAGAGCTAAGTACTTAATATTCCTGAACTTGCACGAGCCTTTCGGCGTGTGTATATGAGCTATGTAAGCGCGTATCCATCAATTGCCTGAATGGTATAACTACTATATGCAATTTCGTCCTTCTAAGTCATACTATTTTTCTTCCACAAATCTATCCTCTTTTAGAGAAAACCCTTTCTGTGTACGCTCTACTGTACTCCAAACAATTTTGCGTTGCGTATACTGTACAAAAAAATGCTCCAAATGTACAAGACGTTTGCGAATATTACAAAGGATACTTTAGCGTGGTCAGTATGACAAGATCGACTACAAGGAGAACTCGGCATGTTATACGGTGTTTGTGGAAGCAAACGTCAGCCTGGGGCGTGGTACTCGCTAAAATATTAAGAAAGACAAAGCCAAGGACTGGCCATGTCAGTTATGGTTGTTGTACTATCATTAACAATGCTGTGCAAGGCTTATCACTGAAGTAGGACAAGCCTTAACGCGCTAGCTGGAAAGGATATGCAAAAAAAACAAAGCTACACACTACCTCCATCGAAACAGCTACGAAAGAAGAAGAATAATCCAGAACGGAATTATTTATTATCTCCTTTTTTATCGTTTATTACCTTGTCTCTGTGACTGGTCGTCGCTCACACCTTTCACGCGTTGCATGAATGGGGAACAGAAAAGCTCGCCGCCAGCAGACTTCACGTGATGCCGAAATGTGTGCAGCGCTTTTGGCAGGCTGGGGGTTCCAACAATGCTGGGTCCCCGCTAGTGGTGGGGCAACTTTGCTGGTTTCCAGATCTTTTTCTTGCTCAACGCGGCCCTTTCTTCTTTCTCTTTCTTCGCCCTTCCCCCTAATACCTGTTCAACCAGTTTGCACAAAGAAGCAGGGCGTTACGAAGCGAGAATGAGTCAAGATTCAGGACTTCGTCACCGTGCTGTAGCAGACCAAGAGGCACGACGATTATCCAACTCGTCCACTGACTCGTGCACTTTGGCCAGCGACGACGACATGGATAAAAAGAAATCAGCCAGCTTCTCGTACGGAAAGACCCCAGACGGCAAAAGTAAGAAAAAATAGCACCTCATCCATTGTATTCTAATCCAATCCTGACCCGCTGAGTATAGTGTTTCGGGTTCCAGCAACGCGGGACATGGTGTCTGCCCTATTGGACCCTCGACAGAAAAAGAGCCTGTTTGACTATTTGACTTTGGGAGCCATGGGCATTGAAATTGCTCTGTTTTTGCTCCTGCCAAGATGGATCAAGCAGCCCCTTTTTATAGTCATCTTCATGTTTTGGCGTCTCAGCTACAATGCGGGTCTTGGTGTGTTGCTAAAGTATCAGAGCGACAGCCGTGGACTTGTCCGACTTGCAAAGGAGTACAAGATCTTTGACCGCGAGGCGAACCCTAAAGTTTATCGATGGCTCAAGAATCAGTTGAGTATGAAGATGGGTGACGATTATGATTTTGATGTAAGCTAGCCGGGGAACACAGAGAAAATCTCTGTGCACGTTGGATGTCCGACACAGTTTGATGTAACTCGGAACCCTATTCTTGTCTGTAGACGGCTCCGATAGAGTACAACACCTGGCTCCTGTATCGTCAACTGGTCGATCTGATCCTTATGAATGATTTCACATCGTACATATGCTTTGCATTGTCGTGGTTCAACATGAGTCCTGGTTCTCGTTTCTTTATCGGCGATGTGATGCGTTGGTCCGGTGGTCTGTTCTTGATCCTATTCAACATTTGGGTCAAATTGGATGCCCAGCGCGTTGTCAAGGACTTTGCATGGTGTAAGTGAATTAAAAGGGAATCCAAAACCTGGGATAATGTATATCGTCGCACTGACCCAAATAATCCCAAAATTAGATTGGGGCGATTTTTCTTTTTGATTGAGCAATCGCTCACCTTTGACGGAGTGTTTGAAATGGCACCCCATCCGATGTATTCGATCGGCTACATTGGCTATTATGGCTTGTCACTGATGAGTGCCAGCTACGTTGTTTTGTTCGTCAGCATTGCTGCACACGCTCTTCAATTCGCCTTCCTTGCCTTGGTTGAAACACCGCGTAAGTATTTGGAGCTAGAGCCAATTAATTGCATGTCATTCTGATGCCAGAGACTCTTGTGTAGACATCGAAAAGACATACAATCCACCTACTACACCTAAGCGTCAGCCAGTGACCTCTGCACCCGTAAGTTCGGATGAGGAAGCAAGATCTCTCAATAGCGTTCTGGATCAAAACGCGAGCCGCGACTTCTACTCGTACTACTTCCGTCGCGATCTCATTGTTTTTAAGAACTTTGACCTCTGCCGTTCGACCGACTTCGCTGGTGCCATCATTATGCTCTATTCACTGGTAACTCCCTTGCTGTTTGGGGGCAAGGCTGGTGTCGTATTTGCTGTCTGCCAAGCAATCTTTTGGCGCGTCTTCCATTCCTATGGTCTGGGTGCCTTGTTGAGAAAGCAATCTGAAAACAAGTTCTTTACCAGACATTTTGTGAAATGGGGTGGTGGTGTTGACCAAGCATTCAGCAACTGGAAAAGGTAAAAAGGAAGAAAGAAAAATCAAAGGATATTATGCAGACTCGGCGGGACTCACATTTCTTTCTAGTATCTACAATCTCTCACTATGCATGACATATATTTCATTCTTTGTTGCATGCTGGAAAATGTATTCATTGCCTGACAACTGGACGTATGGTACAACTTTGCTGCGCCATACATTTGGTTTGGCCTTCATTGCATTGCACATTTGGACATCTGTATCTATTTATGAAGTTTTGGGTGACTATGGCTGGTTCTACGGTGATTTCTTTTTGGACGATCATCCAGCCACCCTCTTGTACACAGGCATTTATAGGTAAGATTGGGAGACGAGAAGTATACATCAACAAAAGACCACTAAGTAATCTTTCGGATTAGATATTTGAACAATCCTGAAAAGATTGTAGGCCACGCTGCATTCTGGGGCATGACATTGATGTGCAACAGTTCTACCATTTATGCGCTGGCCTTGTTTTCACAAATCTCCAATTTCTTGTTCCTCAACTATGTCGAAGCACCTCACATGCGCAAGCTGTACGGCGACCAAATCCGCAAGGAAGCAGGCTTGACAAAGACCCTCAAGTCTGCAGCCATTGCCCTCCCGCATGCTTTGCCTGACAAGTTGCAGCAAGAAGTTACCAAGATTATCCGCGAGACATCGGAACTTCAGGCCGCCGTGGCAACGACAAAGAACATGGAACGCATTGTCAGGGAAATGGTCGAAAAGGTTGAAAAGACTGCTGAAGACACGGCCGGTGCTGTGGGCGATATGGTGGAAGCTGCACGACCACGATTGCAAGAAGTGATTGAAGAGACAAAGACCTTGCTGGAAACCTCCCGGTCTCGACTTATTCCACTTGTTGCCAACAATATGGATGCATACGATTTGAGCAGATACTCGATCAAGATTGAAAATATCGGCGAAGCAGGCTTGTTTGTGCTCGGCCAGCCAATTCAAATTGCATGGACGGCTCCAGAGAACCACAGTGCGCGCGATTGGATTGGTGTTTACAAGGTCACAGCCAACAAACACAAGCATATTACTAACATCAGTTCGCGTGGGTTGTGGCAATGGACCGACGAGTCAGCTTGCAAGACGAGCGGCAAGTTGGTGTTTAAGGGATCGCATTTGCCCTGGAAGGCAGGAACGTACGAATTTAGATATCACCACGACGGCAAACACAATGTCATGGCACGCAGCGTCGCGTTTGAAATTACGGCTCCCAAGGCACCTAGTATCCATGACAAGGATGCTGCACAGCGATGTCTCTTGAAGCTCGTGCAGAACGCTCTGGGCAACGATCCTCAGCGTATGCCAGTAACACCTGTGGATGAATATATCGGCGTGGGCGAGACAGAGGCTCGTCACATTGCCTATGCTATAAAACTCATGTATGGCGTGGAATTTGCCTGGGAGATTGTGCTGGCAGACAAGTGTGTCGCTCGATTAACTAAGCGGATCTATCATGCATTGGAGGCTCTTGCTCCTTTTGCTGGCTCATCATCAGCTTCATCATCAGCGACGAATACAACTTCCTTGACGACCTCATCCTCGCCGACTAAATCCTTGTCTCTCGGTTCCGCGCCCACTTGCAGCACACCTCCTCTCATCACGGATGCCTCATTATAAATAATGTTATCTTTTATTTTGCTACTTTCTTCCCCTGTATAAAGAATCTTTTATTCCTTTACAGTGTCGTCCAACCGCCTACATCAAATGTTGCTTCAATTTGTCGTGCAATGTAAGAAGGGATTCCATGTTGTAGCCATAGCTTGCGAATGTCAGCGTATCGTTTCGTGTTGAGGTACTGTGGCCTGCCGCGTCGAAGCCCTTGATCCACTTCACCGTGCGTGTCCAGATAGGGCGCCTGCAAGAACCATCCGTTTTCATTGTGCAAGAGTAATAGAGAACATCGCTTAATAAGCAAATAAATGCCAATCTCCCCGCCGCACCTGGAAAAGAAAGAGTAACTCACTTAGAAACATAAAAAATATATGCCAAATCTATGCAGGTGACTTACTCAAACATGTGCAGATTGCACTCGCCCTCCTCGCCTTCTGAGCAGCAAAAGCTCTGTGAACACACGAAGGTTCCGCACAGTAAACAGAGTGCGGGATCGGTAGGGACTGAATTACATCGTGGGCATGTGTGCTGCATGCTCTCGTTGATCAAGGTATCCAGTCGTCGAGCGAGTGGAATCAAGCTGTAAGGCGTCGGCCGGTCCAGAACGAGCTGTGCAGCGACAGAGTCGTCCCGTAGCAGTTGGATGCACCAACCACGCACTAGTCGCTCCGTATCTGCATGTGTGATCAGATCTGTGAGGTTGGGCAGTTGGAGGATTTCAAGCAATTGCTCAAATTCATTTGTTCGTAATGATGAAGGTCTCGGTAACGTGACACCGAAACGCGCGCTGATCAGCACAGCTGTCCTTCGCAGAAACGGTAAGGCATATGTCTTTAGCAGCCGTGCAAGCTTCGAATCGAGAGATGGTTGGTGCTGCTGAATTGACAGTTGAGACGCAATGAACTTGCAAGGCGACCCACAGCCGGTGCATCATTGTCATCGATATCGATAGAAACGTTGCCATCACTGCTGGACTCTGCTAAGCGCGGCAAAAGGCCTGCAACGACTCTGCTGATCTCGGCGAGGAAGAGGATACGGATAAAAGGGTAAATATCGGCGTGAGCTACTGGTATCAAATGCATCGATAGTTCCGAAAGAATCATGAAAGGATCATCGGCGAGGAGTGGCGGATTATCGTACAACGTGTTCTCGATTGCGCCAATCTGGGTGGCAGCGGCCGGATCAACGGCAAATATCTGTAGCATGCGTTGGAGAGCGAGACCATGTACTTGGATCATGACGCTGCTGTCAGATTTCGTGGCTGGTATCTGGAATAGCATTGACCCCATGCTAGGTTGGTCTTGTTGGCACATGAGATGTGTATATGCAATGATCGTGTCACAAAATATGCGCAGTAATGTTTGTTGTGATGATGTAATTTGATCAAAAACAGTATACTGATCTTCCTGAAGTGGCTGACCTCGGGTGGCGATTTCCAGGCACGCTATCGTGTATCCAAGTGTACCCCACAAACTGTCCACATATTTGATGCTGGATGATAAGGGTTTGGTGCTCTCGCTGCCGCAGATATCCAAGATAGTAGATAAAACGCTGGATAGTCTGCCGTAGATCTTTTCAATGGCTGGAATGATGCCCACTGCCGACTTGATGAGCATGGCAGGAGGACCTAATCGATGCTGAAGACGCTCTTGTTGCTCTGCTGCCGCCGTACCCAAAATACTGGATAGGCTTGGTATCCTGCTCTCTACGTGGGCTCCGCGCAACGATGGTAGTCGAGGAGCAAACAGCATATTTCCTCCGTTTGCATTCCATACACCAAAACCTATCGGCCGATTGGGGTCAATAGCATATTGTAGTTTCTCTGCAATGAAATGGACGTCCGTGTTTAAGAATCGTTGATAGCTCTCTTCATCTGATGGTCCTGGGTACGTCTCCGCTTGTCCTTTCCAGATAATTGGAAGCACCATGTTGCCTAGAGCCTTGCACAGTGGACAAGTAAATTCTTTTCGCTGTCGATTTTCAGGATGGTTGCGCTGAAGCTGCGATGTATGCCTTGCATCAATTGACGCACAGTAGCTTTCAAAACATTTAATATGCATCAAATGTCCACACGTACTCGCATAGAGCCCGGTCTTTCGGCCTGATAATGGTGTTCGTCCAGCATACTCATCAACAGCAAGTTGCTGGGGCCATTCGCACGCCAGTGTCGTGTCTCTTGAAAGGATTTCAGCATCCATCGACTTCGAATCCGCAGGAGCGTCTTGCAGCATATTGGATATTTGCAGTAAGCCAAGCATACCGTACGGCAAGGATCGTTCATTGACATCTTCCTGGCAGACGATACAGGTTCCTGTTGGATACATCACTACCGGCTGCGGTTCGGCATTGCTTGCCTCATTGGCGTTTCCAAGCATGTCGGCTTCTTCCTCTTCATCTTCATCATAGAAATCTTCGTTTTGTTCAAGAAAAGCTGTCTGCGCCTGTGCAAACATGTCCATAATATTCTTTTGTCGCTCTTTGGCTGCTTTCTTTTTCCGTTCCAGTTCTGACAGTTCCTGGTTTCCATCCTCTTTTTCCTTTTGTATCCGTGCCCGGTCTTCTAGGTATTGATCCACGACCTGCTTAGTTTCTTGGGAGCCACGTTGGGACATCAGGTTAAAGATGTAGTCGATTTCGGGATGCAGGTCCTTGTAGTTTTCCTCGTCGTTGCGATAGAGCACCAGCACATCAAACAGCGTATAATCTTGGACATCGAAGGGGAAGCTCCTGTTCACTGCAGACTTGATAAAGCCGTCAGAGGCGGAATTCTGAGCAGCAATCATAGTCAAATGCAGAGCTTCGTCTAGGATAGTCTCGCATTTCTCGGTGTTTCTGGCATTCAAGAGCGTGTACACGATCATTTGCAGGAATACGGATGTTTCGATAATGTTGTCAAGCGATCTGAATATACCATTGATGGGCTGCAGAGGTCGGGGCTTGACAAATGCTGATTTATCTCGAGCCTTGAGAACACGTTCGGCTTCTTCTCGGTTGTTGCGGCTAAAGTGGTGAAAGTATGGATCCACAAGATCGAAGAACTCTTCGCGCAGTGTATAATGTCCAGAATCGCTCAAGTTGTTTGGCGCCTTAAAGTTTGCCACCTGTTGCAGGATTGCATCAAATTCTGGATGTTCTGCCATGCGTTCGGACACTCGCTTGGTGAGTTCAGAGTAAAGCAGCTGACCTAGCGACAGATGATGGACGATTTCCCTGCGGATACGTTCTTGATGCGAGAGATTTAATGCGCTTGCGCGCTCGCAAATGCAGTAGATCATAATATTAAGCAGGTCTTCCACCATAAAGAGCATTTGTGTTGAATCATAAACTGGATGCTCTTCCGCCTTGCTCGAGAACCAATTTACCAAGTTGTAACGGTCAATAAGTGTCGCCAAAACGCGGTTCTGATCCACCGTAACAAGCGCTGCTTGCAGCAAAAAGACATCGCTGTCGTAAAGCGATTCTCTCAGAGTGATATCCCTGTAATGCAGCACCTATCAATTCCAAAAGTGGATTTTCTTCACAATTAGCAATGTAAAAGAATCTTGAATGAATACAAGTACCATACCTGATTTTTTACACTGAAACCGTTCCTGACCCAAACGCCAGCTCTGATTTGCGCAGAAAATGCCAGAGTACGAATAGGAAAATCAAAAACAGGCAAGAGCGCCCCGTCGACAGATTGCTCGCCTTTAAATTTGGTGATAATCTCCTCAAAAGGAGCGTTCCATCCAGCTGCAGTCAGCACTTGGTCGTCTACCCAGCTCGCTGCGTCCAATATCCCAGCCAACAGCCAGTGTAATGGATGGTGAAAGGATACCGGCCGTGATGAAATATCATAGTCAATGACATCCAAACTTCCAACGTGCGGGAAAGTGATAGTGTGGTATTTGCAATCTGTCGTTGCAGGCACAGGTGGTGGCTTGCCTGCTTCCTCCTCAGTACCCCATCCCCACTCGTGAATGTAATTGATTATCCTTGCTACAGCTCGAATTGTTGCTTGGGCTGCTTGTATTCTGTCGGCGCTCAAGCCTTTGAAGCATTCCGCAAAGCATCTGCAGCTCTTTGCTATTTGCACCGTGACATTGAACGCATTAATCCACATGTCAGATTCGTATTCGACGTGAGTGTCCTTTTGCCGAACTTGAGGGTTCATTGCTTGAAATAGAGCAATGAGATCGAGGAACTGGCGTAAATACACTGGTGTCTGAGCAATGGTGGGTTTAAGCAGATCCACGTTGAGAATATAGCGTATGTCATGGAACGAATTGAAATATCGTCGAGTCCTGAAAGCTCGAGAGTCGCAGTTGAGTCTTGTGGGTAGTTCACGGCGTTCCACGGGTGGTAGGTAATAGATTTGCTCGGTGATGAAGAATGCCATCAAAGTGGAACAAATCAATCCAAAGAAATGGTACTCGGTCACAAGCAGTACGGCAATGGATGGTACAGTAAGTAGTTGTACAGAAAATAATATAATGGCGTTTTCAGGTTCCCTGTCTCGAAAGAGGAATGACTCGGCCAATCGCGCATAATTTCTCGTCAGACGTTTGCCTAGTAAAAATTCAATCAGTCCAGTTTGTTTGCTTTGCATTGATACATTCTATATAAAATTCACCTAGAATCTTTTTATAGGGTGCCTCCGTCGTGAGAGTTGCAATGTACAGTTCGCGAAGAGCTAACCGAACTTCCTTCCAAAGTCGCAAGTCGTACAATAAGAAATAGTCGAGTTGCAATGTCTGCTCAAACTCGGTCTGGATATCCTGTGCCATCCTCTGCGTCTCCTCTTGGTTGCTCCAGTTCGAGTTGCTCCGTTCAGACAGCATCATCTTGTCGAATTCCATTTCTTCCACAGCTAACCGTCGATATTCTTCCACCATCGGCACTGGATCCCAGTCAATGCTTGCAATATCTCCCCGTGGTAACGCAGTTTTACTTGAAGAGCTCGGACCAATGCCAGATGCTGAAGAAGATACTTGCACTTTCTCTTCTGCTACAGCGCTGCTTACATCGACCATGATTGTATCCTCTCCATCTACATGTGCATCATCGCCAGATTCTTCTTTGTCTTTCTTTTTCTCTTTGTCCTTGTCTTTATCTTCGGATTTCGGTAGTACAATGGTTGTTAACGGTTTGGGTA
Source organism: Rhizomucor miehei CAU432 (assembly GCA_000611695.1). Lineage (NCBI taxonomy): Eukaryota > Fungi > Mucoromycota > Mucoromycetes > Mucorales > Lichtheimiaceae > Rhizomucor > Rhizomucor miehei. The sequence goes on along the minus strand of KK100141.1, from coordinate 67,503 downwards.
ACGAGAATGGCATTGTCAGCTCTTCGCAAAGGATCGTCCGTATTAATCCATCTTGGTTGATAGGCAAAGGTTCGCGCGCAATTTGTTGCAACCAGTATAACAGCAGCGCAGCCGTCTGTTCTCGGAAAACATCTCGTGCAGGTCGTATGGTGACACCAAGGTTAATATGCAGCAACGGAGCTGCCAAGTTACGCAGGTCTTCTAGGTTCGATGATGTGCCGAGAACGCATCTTCCGCGGATATGAATAGTATCCGTCACCTTCTTCGCTTCCTCAAAGCTGCATTCCAATGCTTGCTGTATGGTCTCGCAGACGTGAACAAAAGAATGTGCCTCATCGTTCCACACTACGCATGCATAAATTTCATCATCGGTGTCCATGGATGATTCCTCTCGATGTCGCTTTTCAGGCGGCGGACTCCGTGTCGGGATGCCTAATTGACGCAGCGCTGCTGCTACCTGCTGTCCATTCCGTACAATGTCGGCGTTGTTGCGCGGTAAAGATACTTCTTCTGGTGTTACAGCGAAAACTTGCAATGCAAATTCCAAGATGGTGTGAATACTCGTGCGGATGTGATTTGCAATATGTGCAGGTACGCGTGAGCCTTTCTTCTTTAATGAATGATGGTGCAGAGAGCAATGGAGCGGGACTTTCCATGCTTCTGCGTCGCTGCAGTCGCAGCATCCACCGGAACCTGTGCTGATGGATACAAAGACATCGTGGTCGTCATGGTTACTCGCATTGAAGCATTTGCTGCATAAAACACAGGTATCGTCCAAAGCGCATGTCCTACATCGATACACGGGCTCGCCCTTGCGAAACAATCGTCCACATATTTCTCGAGAATATGAGCTTGTCGAAACGTCATTGTCGTCTGACATCAACTGATCGGAAGGCAAAGTGTCACCGCGACGGTTCTGCAGTAATCGAGCAATTGAGTCCTCCCACCGTTGGCGATCAGGATAAAAGTACTGTCTCATCAGTTCTTGTTCGTTTTGCCAGAGCCATGAGTAGCATTTTTCAAAGATCGCGTGTTTGGCCTGCGTGCTGAACTGATGATCGAATAGACTAGGTGATTGCCACAAGAAAGTGGATAGATCGAGTGATGCGTATTGTACTGAAGTATCTACCATTTCTTCTTCCTCTTCCATGGAGTTATGCCGACGCTTGCTGCTGGACGGCGTATGAGCCTCGCTACCATCCATCAAATAAGAGAGAAAAGAGGATTGAAATGCAATTTCATCAAGGAGAACGGTCTTACGAATCACCGTCCAGTTCCGCCTCCTTCGCCGAATCGTTAGACTTCAGAAAGCATTCAAATTTGTAAACCCTTGTAAGTTCAAAAAAATGATGATTCAATATACAATCACTGTTAATGTTAGCTTTGCCATTTGGAAACCGTAAAAATAAGAGCATGTATAAAAGGAAAGAAGCACCAGGGTTAGCAGAAAAGATAGAGCCCTGATATATAGAACAAGAGTGGCCATTCTACTTCAATGATCCCGGTGAGGGAATGAAGCAGGCAAAAGTGAGGGTGAGGATGTATTGGAAGGAGCGGGTTCCATTTCCATATCCACCAGATCATCGTCATCGTCGTCCACATGAATAGATTCGTTGTCGTCATCATCGTCATCGTTGTGCTTTTGCTGTTGCTCTAGTCTATCCTTTTGCTGCAGCTGCTCTACACGTTGGGCATCCATGCTAAGAAGAATTGCAGCTGCCTCGAGCATCTGGACTTGCTGATGCTTCGTGAGAAGCAGCTTGCTAGTGAGCTCCCACTGTTCAGAATGCTCCCATCGATGTTTGGAGAGGCAGTTTGGATGCTTATACACTTTGCCGCATTCTTCGCAGCGATGGTAGCCTTTTCCGGGCGATTCGGACAGGTATCGACCTTTTCGGCCATGAGAAGCAGGAAGCGATGATGCGGCTGGCTCAGCTGACCGACGCATGGCACCGTTGCGGATGGTACGGCCGCCGGTAGCGGCAGCAGTTGCTGTAGTAGACAGGTGATGATGATGGTGATGACTATGAGAGTACGGGGAAGAGGATTCTGTACGTTGGGATGATTTGCGAGTAGTAGACTGTATGGGAATAGGGGAGGAATGGTCGATGGTATAATTTTCAGGAAGGGAGGTGGAATATTGTTGCAAAGTGAGTGCATTGAAAACGGCAGGCAGAGAGTCTCTGCGCACGTTGACGTCGTTTTGGTCCTTGTCCTTGGAAGGAGAGGCCCCGCTACCGTTGCAGACTTCGTTGGCTGCTGCTGCCGCGGCGGCAGCCTCATCACCGTAAGATGAGTTGGGTGGCGAAGGAAGACTGTTGTCGCTACCGCTGGATGCAAGCTTCTCTTGCTGCTGGCGAAGCTGGAACGTGAGCGAAGACGACATTCTGAGAAACAAGGACCTGTTTAAATGAGGTATATGTAAGTTTCTGAACGAGAGTGGTATCTGGGAAGGAAAGTAAGGAACAAGAGTGGCGGAACTTGGGTGTGATAACGAGTGCGAGGAGGTCCGTGCAGTCTGTGCAGAATAAAGATAGTAGAGGCCATTACAAGTACCTTTTCTTTCTTGTAAACTTTACGTTTGGTTATGGAAAAGAGGGATAACAGGAAAAAAAATCAGAAAGGGATTGGTGACCCAACCGGTGCCGAAGCCACTCGCACGACACCAAAGGGACAGAAAAGGGGGGCGTTGAGCAGGACAGGCACCACACTTTTGGAAGCGCATGATTCGGAAAATCAAAAGGGCGCTCTCTCTGTCCTGTCGGCGCGCGTTTCTTTCTTTCACGAGCCCGCCCATGTTACGACCGCTCTTGAGACGAGCATTCAGTGCAACCGCTGCTGCTACGAAATCAAAAAAGATTGAAAGTCTCACTGCTGATGAAGTTCGGGAGCTCTTTACAAAAAGAGGCGACATTGCAATTTCTAGTCAAGCATTCCAGTTACTAGCGTTCAAAGTTTCCGACGAACCTTTAAACACACTAAAGGTTTCCGTAGTCGCTGGCAAAAAGAGGCTTTCTAAATTAGCAGTTATACGAAGTCGAGCTACAAGAAGAATTAAATCGGCTGTTCAGCAGGTCTTTTGTGACAATGTTCCCAAAAGTTAGTGCTTGTATCGGTTTGAAAAAAAAGAACGGAACCTTTTCATTAATGCTTCTTTAGACTACAAGTACCTGCTTTTTCTTAATCCACCTTCCGTGACATCGCCTTGGCCACAGATTTTAAAAGAAGTAAGCTACGCAGCGCAATGTGTATCATCGAAAGCGAAGAAACGGGGACACCGTGAGCAAATGCAAGGCGACTCCGTGGATCCGGCAAAAAATCGACGGGAAAGAGATATGAAGTCAACAAAAAGAAGACAAGAGAAACATTTTCCAGATTTTCCAAGTAGCCATATATCGTAAAGACACTGTGTATACTCAATGTAAATACGTGGCTTTCTCATTGCAAATACTTCGATATATCCGTGTTCCTTTTCATTTCCTAGCAGCTCTAAACAGAACAGAAAAATAGGATTGATCGCAGTGATATCGGTTAAGGCATGACTATTTTCGATAGTAATTTCGATAGTAATTGATATCTGTGAAACTGGAATCAATCAAATAAAAGTGAACCTAAATGCACTTGATTATCCTCCCCCACACCCACCCACGTTGTTTCTCCTCGTTGTTTGCGACGTACAGTTTCTATTATACGGTCTTTGATTCTTTAAAGTGTCAAAATCTATAAAAACGCTTGCACAAAACCTGCTTTTCAGAAATCAATAAAACAAGAACAGCAGAAACCTCCATTTCCTTATAACACGCGTGTTTTTGGTCACTTCCCTCCTCGTTCTTGGTTCTACTACAACTCTCTCGCTGAGAGGATGCCTGCCTGTCCCGAGAACAGATCGAGAAGCTTAATCAGAACCAAGGGACGGACGAGTCCCTGCAGAAAAACAGATTGTCTACATATTGCACTTTCCCTCCGTTTAATCTTATTGCTGAACGCAGGAGCTCTCTTTAAATGATGCTTATGGAATAGCCGCGAATACATAGCACAATCATGGGATCTATCAATGCATTTGTGAAGATGCAAAATAGTAATGAAGATCGTAATGAAAGCATAGCCAAAGCTCTTTTAATACGCCTATTCTTGTATCTTCTTTGTAGTTAAGGATTAAGTTTATGTTTGCTTGCTATACAACCTGCAATCATTGGAGCTATTTCTCACGTCTCTGGACTGCATCATCAGATATTTTGAGTTCTAAAATTATCGGTTATGTACGAGTGAGGGTCACAGAGAGGAAGACACTACCTGCATATAGAAACTTCTTATATGCGGTTTGATCTTAATGCATCTCCATTTACATTTCATAAGAAAATCGGACGTCCTGCCTTTCCCTCACTCCTCCTTCTTCTGCTCATACTAAAATATTAGCAATGTATTTCAGTAGGCGCAAATGAAATAAGCAGTGAGTCTCAATATATGGTTTGAAATGGTAAACATGGAGCAATAAATTTCATTGCCAACGGTGGACCGCCGCATAAGACCTACGAACGGTCAATGGTAACGTTTGTAGCACAAGGACTTTTACACCGCAAGAATAAATACGATGGATTTTCCAATAACTAGCTAGACATTGTTACCAGCAGAAGATGCATCAGACTCCCTTACAGTCCTCTTTGGCTAAGGTTACTTCTCTTGCTCGAGGCAGACATTATGCAGCGGCAACGTTGCACACAGGTACGGCAAGGCACAACTGTTCACCCGAAGGCGCCGCTGGGAAAAAGAGTGTGTCAGCATGATGAATGCCCACCGTTCCCCACTCTCTAAAGGACACCTGTTTTCTCTAAGCACGAATGGCTGAATCATTGGTGTCCCTTCCTTCTTTCGCCCGTCTCTCTGAGCGGGTTTGGAGAGTTTTGGGTTTGAACCCTGGCAAATTCACTCTTCAAGGTAACAATGAAGATTCGTCTCTCACAGTCTCCATTGCAACAGCTTACAAGTCGTCAAGGCACAAACACCTATCTGCTTGGAACTGGACCCCGCAAGCTGTTAATAGACTGTGGACAAGGCATGCCAGGCTACGTACCCCTTTTGGAAGAATCGCTCAAGCAGATATCACCAGATGCATACATTTCGGATATCATTATCACTCACGCTCACCCGGATCACTTTGGCGGTCTCAAGGATGTCCTGGGTTCTGGCTTACTCAACAAGGACAATCGCATCACAGTGCATAAATTCCCTGGCCAAATGCGAGTACCAAAAAACGCGGGACAGGTTCGATTGTTCCCTGAAGATATATCTGTCGCCGATCTGCATGACAACCAAGTCTTTCGAACCGATTCTGTCACTCTTCAAGTGGTCTATACTCCAGGCCATACCAGGGATCACTGCGCATTCTGGTTAGAAGAGGAAAAGAGCATCTTCACAGCCGACTGCGTCCTCGGTCATGGCACTGTTGTATTTGAGGATTTGTCGTCTTACTTGTCTAGTCTAAAGAAAATGCTGGCATTGAACCCGAAACGCCTGTATCCGGGTCACGGAGCAGTGGTCGAGGATGGTATTTCCAAGATTAAAGAATATATCCAACATCGCGAAGCACGAGAGGAGCAAATTATCGGTTTATTGCGATCCAGCGGAAGCAAATACTGGACATCCAAGGATATAGTAGATAAGCTTTACAGTGGTTTATCCGAAACTGTTTACATTGCGGCGTGCCGTGGTATTATATTACATTTGCTCAAGCTGGAAAAGGACGGTGTTGCCAGGATGGCGGAAGGGCCCTCAGGGGACGCTGATCCGCAGGATCTTTTCGACAATAGGTGGCAATGGATCGGCAGTAATCTGTAAAGTTAGAATACTATAGATATGATATAAATTACTCCTCGTCGTTATCGTCGTTGATCGAGCCTTGCAACATGTCAATCATTTCAGCTACATTCTTGTTGCCTAGTGGCAAACCAGATTGTCAGTTCTTAACTCTCTCCTCAAAACAGGAATATCTTCTAGTGTTACCTGGATTCAACTCTAATGCCTTCTTGAACGCTTCCAAAGCTTCATCAAAGCTTTCTAGTACTTGATCTTCGTCTTCAAGCACGTTTGATAATGCAAGCGAAGCCAGCGCATGCTACAAGGGAGCAGAGTTAATCTTTGATGTCGAATTTTTGTAAAATAGTCCGTGTTTACCAGTTCCCATCCCCAAGGATACTCCTTCTCGTGCTTCTCTAAATATAACTTCTTGGCTTCTGTCAGATACTTCTTTGCTTCAATGCACAGTGCCTGATGGAAATAATTGTCAAATATCTATTGGAGAACTTTTACATTATTCTACTTCTCACCTTTCCCTTTTCGTCATCACCGAGAATGCGTTGTCTGTGAAGTAGGAATGCTGCCAAAAGTGCCAAAAGATCATAATCGTTTTGGTACTTGAGTTGCTTGATCGATTTCACAGCAGCGTCGGTTATCAAGTTAACATGATCGACGTGAATGGGCTCATCCAAAAGTTGAACGTATCCGTAAATTTCATGAAGCAGGCGTCGCTGGTCTCTGTTTGGTTCTGTACTATCATTTTGCTCCAGCACCTTGTAAAAGCTGTAGTTGGTATAAAACAAATGTGTGCGAATAATCCTGTGTATCTATCCCTTTACCTTGCCTGCTGCCTCCAAGCCTTCCTTGCATAATTTCGACTCTTCCCTTGAGACTTTATGTTTTTGGAGTAATAGTTCAAATTCCTTTTCATCCTCGTCTTCGTCGAGTTCTTCTCTTTCCTCTTTGAACCATTTATTTTGTCGCGTTCGTAAGAAACTCGCGAGAGCAAATGCTGCGCGTGCAAGTCCAAGTGTAGTTTCATCCGACGATTCCTTTTTATTCAAGTGTCGCAGTGTATCCAGACCTTCTCGTATACTTTCTTCCACACTAACAATTCTTCCCAATTCGACGAGGCACAGGGCGTATCCGACTTTGTCATCGGGCTCGTTTTCTTTAAATTGTTCCAAGGCCATATCAAACAGCCGTTTCACGAGCTCCATATTTTCGTTTACGTTGTCGTCGTCACCGTCACTGCCACCTGCGGCCTCTTCAAGCGCCATGGCGAGCAGCTCCCGGGCAGCGGGTGTTGCTGGTTCCTCTTGCCCTAGGCTGTTCTTTTTCACAAACGAGATTTCAATTTCACCGACGTCGCAGCCTTCGCATTCTGGATCGCTGCAACCTGGTGCATGTCCGTCTGTTTGCGCACGTTTCACTCGTTTGGTCTGCACTGAACTCCCGGCTTCGTCAATTGCGCTGCGTTTAGACATTTTCTAGTTGGGGAAAACCAAAGTTGCAAGTAGTGGCTTGGTGGAATTGGCACTTGATACTGGTTCATGCGCGCACACTCCCCGCTTTCTGTCTACACTTTTTGTGTCGAAAAGAATGAATCAGCTCCCGCGCGTCGTACCGTGGACAAGTTACCAGGAGCTCGATCAAGTCAGGTCATGGCTGTACTCCGAGTCTCCAGAAAAAGCACAATTGGGTGTTGACAGGGTAAACTTCTCCAATGTCAGTCGACGATTTATGCATTCAGTTAACGTGTTACAAACGACTTAGATCAAAGCTTGGTCTGCACGCGGAAAGATACCAGTCGCGTTGGAGAGCACGGCTGGTTTGATACGAGCTAAACTTTGCGACTACGCAGACGCCAAAGTCAAACTGTCTAGCAGTGAGTTGAGGCTCATGTACGGTATGGCACTCGTGAGGTAAAGAAAATACCATTGTTCTGTGGTTTATATTCATGATCTCATATGCAAGAACCTTAAAAAATTTACCAGATTCGTCAACGGCGCCGTCGACAGTGCTCAGAAATCGACATATGCATTAAATCTTTACCAACTTGCGCGAGTTATTGGATTACCAGCACGATTTATCGATATTCGACACGCGCTATCTCACGAAGAGTTACCGACGTTACCAGTGCTGCGTGATGCTTGTCAACATGTAATATATCACACCTGCTTGTCAAATGTGCATGATGCACAAGTTTCTCATGTGCATGCATAGGCATTGCAATGGCTCTATGACTTCTTTTGGAAAGTAGCATTGCGAGAAAACGGACCAGATCCTGAAATCGACGTCGAGAAAGTGCAAAAACTGCAGCAGATTGTTACGCGCTACAAGAAATATCGAAAATCCTATTTGAAAAGTAAATGATTTACCAGATAGTAGTAGAGTATACGTTACTAAACAAAAGTATAGATCTGAAGGAACGCAAAAACCGAGCGCCTGATAGCAGTCCATACCAGAATGCTCTGCAAAAACTTAAAAAAATGCTTACTCCTGTGGTAATAAAGGAGGGTCTAGTGCCTATCCTTTTGGAAGCAGGCGGTTTGATACCCGCAGGAAAATCGCAAGTATTATACGGCTGTGAATAGTAATGTGTAGCAATTTAACCATGATTTGAAACTCTTGTAGGAAACGAGCCTCTGTCAAATCAATGAGCCTTTCGGATGATGTGCTTGAACTTTGGATCCCACTTTTGCAAACGGTCTCAAATGTATATCCTGATTTTGGCAATTATCTGCTAGTACGGATGACAGAAAAGCTCGATAATCAGCCAAGTAAGTGTCATTGCTTGTTACACGGAAGCATGTACTGAGTGTGCCATAGAATTTGTCTTTAGCGAAAAACTGGCATACCTGGCGGGCTCCCAGGAGGTAATCAGAAACCATTTCAACAGATTTGGCCTACTATTAACAAGTGCGAAAAACCATAGTCAGAACAATCACAACCTGTAGCCGAAGATGGTAATAAGGGCTCAAGCTATTTGCTGACGCTAGGTAAGTCGCAAACATCACTACCTAGCTTTTGTCTTTACGAAAAGTTTTATTGATATACACTGTCAAGTTTGCTGGATACAATTTATTTTGCGAAATGAGAGTGCTGAAGATACCGACAAAATCTTTGATGAAATATCACTGGACGACGTTTTGGAAGCTTGCTTGCGAAAACCCAATTACTAGTAAGAAGTATAACAAGTTGTGGCAAGGGAACTGAATATTTAACGTAAAAATCGGTTAGCACTAGGAACGTATTGCAGACCATTATCTCTGTTGAACCTGATCTTGAAGAACCACTCGAGCCTTTCTTGAAATACTTTGAGAGGATACTGGCAAGTTCTGTAAACAAGAAATCGGAAGATCGGCCACAATTGGACGAGAGTGCCATGCAGAGTGAACTTGCAACTCTTATGGATCAAATTGCTGATTGCAGAGGACAGGTAAATCGAAAGATAGATGCATGTGCGTATCATTTTTAAAACTTTAAGATTAACCTTACTGGTCCTAGTATTACAAGGATTCTGAGGGAAGCGCATGGCAACTGTACGATGCCTCCAAATGGAAACCATGTCCTATAGGAACTCTACCAGATGGATCCGTTCCAAAACTTGATTTGCAACCAATAAAGCGTCGGAGGACACGATAAAAGGTCGAGTCCTCAGCTACCCGATTTGTACTTCCAGGTTCGCGCCGGGAGGTGCACAAGCAAATTGCACAATAGAAAAGAAATTTTTGGTTACTTAGACTTTTCCCGCACAGACA
>KK100141.1:1671-39982 GCA_000611695.1 Rhizomucor miehei CAU432 | reverse complement strand
TTGGGTAAATATCGGGTACAGATCGATATCGACGTAAAAACTTATTTCATCCTGTGCAGTACTGGTCTCTTTCTTAACTCTGGCACCAACATCGCAACGGTAAATAGAGAAAAGACAGCAGCAGCGATGACATTTCAGATGATGCTAATTGAACGAATGCTCTATCAAAAAGGCTGGTCCGGGTGGTGCATTCATCGCGTAAGTCTTTAACGAAGAAAAGATATCGTATCCAGTACAACGTCTCACACCAGATCAAACTCGTCTTGTTAATAGATACTGTGTTGGTAATGTCGTGTTCCACACACACACACACACACAAAAGAAAAAATACCTAAAAAATCAGCGTGAGACAAAAACTACTAACTGTATCTTTCCTTTTTTATATTGCCAAAATATGTAGTTGGTTTCATGGTAAAGTCATCTGCAACAAATTAAAAATAGGCTTTGCATATGGTTTGCTAAGTACATTTTCTTGTGCAGGTATACTGTATCATGACGAACCTTGGCGAAATGTCATCCTTCATGCCCGGTAAATAATCGCGCGCAAGATCTATCTTGGTGGTACACATATGAGGATAGTGAAACTTACATACGTATTACTCAGTTTCCGGATCATTCAACCACTACGCCACCCAGTTCGTTGATCCCGCACTCGGCTTTGCACTCGGTTGGAATTACTGGTATGTTTGTTGTGTGATCGCGTGAGAGTATAGATCTCTCCTAACTCAGTGACAAATAGGTTTTCGGTAAGGGGAAATATATGCCAAATCGATCAAAATTAGCATGTGACTAAGTGCGCATCGGATTCTTGACCTTTGTTTTATTTTAGTGGGTACGTAACACAAGTGCGATACCGGTTGCAGCCAGTGAGAGAGAGCGTGTGTACAATGGGGAAAAATGTTGCTTATCGAAAACGTTGTCTTTTTCTTTAGTCTGTCACGATCGCCACCGAATTAGCCGCCGCCGCTACCATTATTAAGTGGTGGAAATATGTGATGCCTGATCCAGCATGGTCGACCATCTTCATGGTCCTCATTCTCGCCGTCAATCTTGTTGGTGTTAGGTATAATCGAGCGGACTGTATGACAAAGGGAATTGAAGACGATATATGCTCACGTGCTCCCCACTTCCTAATTTAGACTTTACGGTGAATTGGAGTACTGGTTCGCTCTTATCAAAATCTTGGTTGTTTTGATGTTTATCATTGTTGGCAAGTATCTCTCCCTTAATGTCTCTTTGCTAGGTTATTTTTTTGTTAGCTGACTCTCGAGTATCCAGGTATCCTGGTGTCTGCTGGCGCTGTCGGTGCCAAGGTTCCAATTGGGTTTGAGTAAGTCTCAGCGGTTCCCATTTAAAGTTACACATTTTGATGGTAACACATGTTTTGTCAGTTATTGGAATGACCCAGGTGCCTTTGTCGACGGTGCTGTTGGTACCATTAGTGTCTTGCTGTCTGCAGGTTTCTCCTTCCAAGGTACCGAGATTGTCGGTATCACTGCTGGTGAAGCCAAGAATCCTTCCAAGACCTTGCCACGCGCTATCAAGAACACCTTCTTCCGTATTGTCTTCTTTTACATTGCAACCATTTTCTTGATCGGCCTCTGCGTGCCTGCAACTGAACCCCGTCTCGCAAATGACGATGGATCAGCCGCCACAGCCTCCTTCACTCTTATCTTTGAACTCGCTGGTATCAATGGCGGCGCTCACTTTGTAAACACCGTCATTTTGGTCAGTGTCTTGTCTGCTGCCAACTCTTCTCTGTACACGACTGCTCGTACCTTGCTTGGTTTGGCTCGCGATGGAAACGCTCCTGCGTTCCTTGGCAAGACAAACAGATTTGGTTCTCCATTCTGGTAAGTTCTCTAAGGACAAATGTTTGCATCTTATTTGTCGCAGGATATTAAATGAGGGGACCTTTCTACAGGGCTGTTTGTGTATCCTCCGTTATCGGTTTCGCATGTGTCTTCGTATCTATTTACAGTGCATCTGCTGCCTTTGAATGGTTCTTGAGCATTACCGCCGTCACCGGTTTCATCTCTTGGTGGGGTATCTCGTTTGTCCACTGGAGATTCAGACGCGCATACATTAAACAAGGCCGTGATCTGAGCGAATTGCCTTTCCGCGCATTTGCGTATCCTTTCTCCAACCTTTTCGCATGCACATTGTGTGTCTTGATTATCCTTGGTCAAGGTTACGACGCCTTCACTCCAGAATTCGACCGCATCACGTTTGTTACCCGGTATATTGGCCTGGTGCCATTCTTTTTATGCTATGTCATTTACAAGCTTGCCCGAGGCACAAAGATTGTACCACTTCTTGAAGTTGGTAAGTACCAAGAAGGGATTGTATGCAACAACTTTCCGGGCGATACTCATCATCGTTTCAATAGATCTCGACACAGGTCGTGTCACTCAAGAACAGATCGAGGAAGCAGAAATCAACATTGGTCATCTTCCATGGTACAAGCGTGTCCTCGCATGGATCTTTTAATCTTCTTCTTTCCTTCTTGGGCTTGTTTGTATACGTACTTGTAATTGAATCCTTATCTCTTCATTATTCAATACCTCCCCATGTACTGTATTTCTTCCCTTTGTAGCAATATATAAACTAAACAAAAGCCTGAACCTTCAATTGGATCCTCCCTTGCTCCTCCATGAATAAACAAAACATGCCGTTGCTTTATTTCATACGCTTTCGTCGTGAAAGGCCCAGGCCGTCTTTTTAGGAGATGAATGTGCGCTTTTTATGTAGAGATCGTTGTCTGGAGGCAGCTCCTATCTCAGTACTATTCAGTTCATCATTGCTATTTAATTAAAGATGAACAGTTTCTAATACCTTTTTTGTACAGCTGGATAACATGGATTGGATGGACAGGCAGACTTGAGCTACAGTTTGTACAGGTGACCAGTCTTTGTAGAGAATATTTAAACAAATATGACCATTGGAGTATATCTAGTGATCGATACGTTTGTGCGCATTAGAAATAACCGATAAGATAAAAGCTATTCCATTTTCCCTACACTGTTCGTAGTGTTTAGTGTTTGCTGTATATACATACAGATCAAAGATATTTCAACAACTTACTGTGGATGAATGGGAATATGTGGCCGGACAAACATGACTTCTGGAGATTCAAGTGGATACGATGGTGTAAAACGAAACTTTACTCGTGTAGATCAGCATTGTTGTCGATCCATGCGCAAATATGCGTTTCTCTTTATACCTCGAGCTTAAACTCTTCTCCCTAGAAATAGGCTTTTAGCAACGGGATGATATTTTTATTTCCTCTTTATGCAACAAGGCTTGCCTCATATAAAGTGCCCGGTGCTCCTTTTATTCTCAAGTACCATCTATACTTTCAAAAATACCAAGTTTAATGGCACAGGAGCAAAACCCAACGTTCCAATGGGCTTATTTCGCACCTTTTAAAGTCATTGGCTTCTTCAATCGTGACACCTTCTGGCGGATTCGTGTTCAACTCTTCAAGCGGAGCACCGCTGCATCGTGAGTTTATTTTATGCATCAGGGAACATGTCCCGCAAAGCACAAACTTTACCGCGAAGCTCTTTTGTTAATCGCTTGGTGAAAAGCGGTTTGGCCATTAGTTATTATAAAGGGCTGCCGATTTGGTTGCAAAAACTGGAGTGGTTGTGAGGCGCAGCGCAGCAAGATCGCGAGGAAAGAGAGAAAGCGAACACAAACGAGCTGCTGATATTGAAATTCCACTAAACGTTTATGCTTCCGTGCGTTAAGGAGGGAAGTGGACTTTCAACTACATGGAAAAATGCATGATCACTGCTACACTCCAGTAAAAGCATTGCCTGCTATAATCAGATCCTTCCTGGTGGTTAGCAAGGTTCTAAGTGCACTGATGTTGTTTACTCTCCATCAGAAAAATTTCGTCTTTTCTTTTTGCGTCGGTAGATATATCACTTTTATGCTTGCTCTCTTGAGCAATTTAACTCAACTATTTACATTGTGAAATGCTTGCAATGAAATGACCGAAGAACTTTTATTTAAAGTTCATCGTGCAGATCATCCATTAACAGATCCTCTATTTCATCATCTTGGTCCTGCTTGAGGAACTTTTCTTCTTCCTCCTTCTCCTCAGATGTCTTTTCAGGCGCTGCCTTAACATCCACCTTGACTTGCTCGTCCAGCGAGGCGCCTATACCTTTGCGGATAATCATTTCCACGCGCTTGGTGAATGCATTCAGATCCTTGAGCGGATATCCGCTGCGGATAGCGGTCGTCTCAAACAGAACAGTCACCAAATCGTGAACATCTTGGTCAATGTCCTCGTTCTTTGTGCGTTCCAGCAACGTCTTGATAATAGGGTGTTCAGGGTTGATCTCGAGTGTCTTCTTTTGGTTTAACATGAAATTGAGCATCACATCGCGTTCCTTTTGGTTCTGGCCCTGGGCTGCCATCAAACGCTCCATGTGACCTGTCAAACCAAAGTCGCTGGCAACGATAGCCATGGGAGAAGTCGTCAAGCGCTTGGACAAGACAACCTTGTCAATGTGATCCGACAGAGTCGCTTTGAGCCAGTCCTTGAGAGGTGTGAAAGCTTCTTCGTCTTGCTTGCTCAGCTCCTCCTCGGCATCTTCGTCACCAAACTTGAGGTCGCCCTTGGCAACGTTGACAAACATTTTGCCATTGTATCCAGGCATTCTCTGGATCAACATTTCGTCAATAGGATCGATCAAGTACAAGACTTCGTAGCCACGAGCAAGCAAACGTTCCAAGAATGGAGACTGTTCGATCTCGGAGACCGACATGCCAGCGAGGTAAAAGATGGATTTTTGACCGCCCTTGGCACGGCTAATGTAGCTATCCAGGCTGACACCAGGCAAGCTCGAATCAAAAGATGATGGGAAACGAAGCAAAGTAGCAAGCTTCTTGCGATGAGCATCCGATTCAATAGCTCCGTACTTGAGCGCAGCGCCGAATTCTTTAAAGAAAGCGCCATATTTCTCTTCATTGTCCTTGGCAAGTTGTCCAAACATATCCAATGCCTTCTTTACCATGTGTTTGCCGATAGTTCGCAAAGCACGGTGCTTCTGCAAGGTCTCGCGAGAAACATTCAAAGGCAAGTCATCGGCGTCCACAATACCCTTGAGGAAGGACAGCCACTTGGGGAAGAACTCATATTCGTCGGTGATAAACACACGTTTGACAAAGAGACGGACATTGCGTGCCTTTTCGGCAAGATTCTGGAAAAAGTTGGGGTCAGCCCTGGGTGGGACGTAGAGAATGGATCGGAACTCGACATCGCCTTCGCCCTTAAAGTGAGTCCAGGTGAGAGGTGTGCCGCTTGTGTCCTTGGAGATGGCACGGTAAAATTCAGTGTAATCCTCGTCCGAAACATCCTTGCTGTTACGCATCCAGATGGGCTTTTGAGTGTTGACAAGTTCCCAATCAAAGACAGTGATCTTTTCCTCTTCTTTTTCCTCTTGCTTGTCCTTGTTTTCATCATCAATGGATTCTTCCTCGATTTCATTTGTTTCTTCTGCTTCTTCATCCTCCTTGGATACAATCTCCTCATGCGATGCCCACAAGTAAATAGGGAAGTTGATAAACTCGGAATATTTAGTCACTAGGCCCCTGAGAACATCCTGGTCCAAGAATTCCAACGCATCATCCTTGAGGTGAAGCGTGATCTGGGTACCACGACCAAGGGTGTTGCCACGAGGATCCTTGGCAATCACAAAGTCGTCGACAGCTTGGCTAGACCAAATATATTGATCTTCATCGTCGTTGGACTTTGATGCGACCGTAACCTTGTCAGCAACCAAAAAGACAGAGTAGAAACCGACACCAAACTGGCCAATCTGGGATACGTCATCCTTGTTCTTTTCCATCTTTGCCAAAAACTCTGATGTGCCTGACTTTGCAATGGTGCCCAAGTTCTGCTTCAATTGCTCGCGAGTCATGCCAATACCCGTATCGGTGATAATGAGGGAGTTGGTCTCTGGATCAGCAGCAATCGAGATACTCAGTTTTGGGTTGCTGGCCATAGCAGATGGGTCAGTGAGAGCCATGAAACGGATCTTGTCTAGAGCATCCGAGGCATTGGAGATCAATTCACGCAAGAATATCTCGCGACTCTTGTACAGCGAATTGATAATCAAACTCATTAACCTGGATATTTCGGTCTAAATTAATTGAAATTTGCGTTAGGAACAGGGTAGCCTAGCAACCAGGAAGCGAGCAAATAGATAGATGCCGTACCTGAAAGGTAAACTTCTCAGTATTCTCCAACTGTTCAACCTGATCAGGTGCGAATCCCTGAGTGCGGACGTCTCGATCGCCTTCAAAAACCATGTGCTGATCTGCCTGCGCGGACGTGGCCATGAGGCCAAGCACGGTAAGCAGCAGCAAGGCCAGACAGTACCGGAACTTCATGGAAGAAGGGAGGAAGGAAAAGAGAAGAACACAGAAGAACAACGATTACCCCACACACCCACAGAAGGGCTGCTTTATTCAATTCAACTTTGCGCAACCCGACAGTTGTCAAAGAATCATTGGATAGCTGAGTAAAGACAAGGCAGATCCATGAACTTTTACCGGGCCGTGTTAGAGGCGGCTCTGCTGTTTGTGAGCAATCTGTTCTTTTCCTGAAAGAAAGTCTCGACTGCTTGATGAGTCTCGCGCGTCCGTGTCGCCAGATTTCGAGCTTGCCCATCGGTCGTAGATGTTATGCTCAATAGTCCGCTGGACTTTGCATGTGCCTGGAGGCTGTGCAGACTGGCGAGCAATTGCTCATAGTCAGCTATGCGCAGGATATCAGATCAAAAAGCCTCTGCGTTAGTGTCAGCTATATAGAGCTACCTTGCATGGCTGAGGTATCATAAGGCGCCCATGCTGCCTTTTCACTATACAAGAATGCTGATGGTCAATTCATTTGTTGCTGAACAAAGTTAAAGAGCTGATTTCTCTCTTTTCACTGATTTACATTTTGTCAAAGAATTGTTGACCTCTACGCTCGATCTCAGACAATTGTGCGATCAGGGTTATGAACGCCGTCCGGTATTCCTGAGTCGCTTTCGAGGTCATTCACAGGAAAAAGGAAAGGATAAAAGGATCAGCAAGTCCGACTCTTCCTTGGTCTTTGCCTTTTCGTAGTGTTTATGCATAAAAACGGCCGGTCGCCATGCTTAAACGCACGCGAAAGTGAGACAGCTTAGAGTTTTAACTCCATGGCAACCGAGTTCCTGAAATCATAGCCGTGTCATCGATCAACCGTTTCCATGATTATCAAATTGTGTCGATAAATAACTGACATATGCGGCGCGATCATATCCTCCATTTCTTCTCATCATCAAATATTATGATTAGAGTGTATGACATACGCGAACCGGGCGCCACTTTGGAGGTAGCAATCTGAAATGATTGCAGAAACTCAAATGCCAAAAGTCCGGTTCTTCAAGCCTTGCAGAGCTCATTTTTCCCTCCTCCAACAAGAACACTTCCAAGCACACGCGCCAAGCCATGTTCGAACTACTTTCCAGTCTACTTCGCTTCCTCAGCTACGCATTCCTGGCACCTATCGCAATAGCAATCCTGCTGGACATTGTCGTCTACTGCGTCCGTCACGTCAAGCAAACGATGAGCGGCAAGCATACGATTAAAGTAGAATGAACATCTATACAACAAACAACCAACCAGCCATTTTTTGACAATCTACTATCAACATTCTATATTTACAGTACTCTATACAAATGCACCGCTCTAATCTCATCAACTTCGTCATCGTTCAACTCGGTCTGGAACCAACCACTCTCATAATCTAACTTAATTTCTTTCACCCAACCACGCATCATTTTCGTAGCCGGCAATCCAGCTTCCTTGAGCTGCTCTTGCAGTGAAGGCAAAGTTACCAGCAACAAGCCTGAACGCTTGGCTGTTTCCTTTTGAATAAACTTCCAGATTTCCTGCTGCACTGGCAACTCGTTGAAAAACTGGAAGACATTATTCATGATGACAATGTCAGCCTTTTCGTTCAGCAACTCTGGTGCTTTTTGGATATCTTGGCAAATGACCTAGAGTGACAGTTCTGGGTCAGTATGTTTGCAAACGTACTATAGCTGATCCTGGGTGCTACACAAAAAGGTGTACTTGCCTCGACGCGATCTTGCATCTTGTACTTGTTGACAATGTCCCGTTGAAGTTTGCAAAACCATTCGTTGATTTCGATACCGATCAGCTTACGTGCTTGTGAGAAGAGGAATCCCTATACGACACGTAACAAGCCAGGCATTTGATGAATATATGTGTCAATGCGGATCAAATAGATGCGAAAGAGGGGCTTACGGCATATAAGACTGCACCGAGTCTGGATCCAACATCGACCACGACCTTGTCCTTGATCTTGTTGGCAAGAGCAACTTGATACAAAAATTGCAATTGAAGGACGGATGCAGAGTGAGATATGAAGTCTAGCGAAATCCAAAATATGAGCAATATGCTAATGGTGGAATGGAGCCGTGCTTACTTAGTGGCTTCACTCGGCGAGAGTTGCAGTCAAGACAGTAATTGCGCGAAAGTTTCCCGCTGTCGCAAAGCTCGTCCACATCTTCTTCAGAAAACAAAAATGCATCCACATGTACGGTGTTGTTTGGGTTATAGTCTGCATACTCCAATGTGCGTCAAAACAAAGGTATCTTGATTGTCAATATGTAGTTATACTAAAACTTACTTCTTTGCTATCTGGTATCAGTGTTTTCTCGCCCGGCGCTTCAGCCGATATAGGAACACGTGTCCGTAGGTCCTTAATGATTCGTGCTAGTCGTACCATTTTTGAATCGCTGACAGGCTGAAGACCAGCTTCTGTATCTTCCTCAGTTTCTATAGAATCATTGTGATCGTGGAGTTGCTTGTGATATTCCTCTTTAGTTCGAAATCAGTTGGATGCAAAAGTCAATCAAGGATCCGCGATGCAAATACCTAAAGCTGATCGAGCAAAACTTTCAAATTCATGGAACTCTGAGGTATTGATTTGGGAAATGAGTTGTAAAAAGCTCTCCTTTGCTGCTTCCAAGGACATTGTCTTTATGCAACAAAGGCAATTTTTTGTCGTTGCTATGCGCCACACACGTCGGAGCAGGTTGCTTGGCATCCACCGTTGGGCCGTCACCCAAGTGCAAGCTAAATATGATAATATCAGTGATGATAAGACTATATACAGTGAATACTACTCATATCATTCGTTGAATGTATATGTTATTTACAATGTTTATCTGGCAGAATGCAATGGATTGACCGAGACGGAGCGCTCGGGACCTATACTACATAAATTGTTCTTGCAGAGTTGTCTGCAGACCATTCTTTCTAAAAGCATCTTCTTGGATCATTCTTGCAGTGTACGTACCGCAGCCAATGACACATGAATCATATTACTAGGGACATAAAAATTTTCTGAAAAGCGGGCTTTGGTGACCGAGCGAATTATGTATGAACACCACCGAAGTAATACGATGGTCGGTTGACAATATTCCTTATTGATTTCTGGATAGACCAATTTGCGCACAGAGATGGTGTATCAATTATCTGCATAGAAGATTGCGTACCTCGAATATGTGAAATCGAAAATGTATGATCCTGTAGCATTTAACATGTCAGATGATTATCACAACAACAGCTATTTGCATTCCAGGTACAGTTACCCTCATTAAGTATACACAGAAGTAGAGTTAAAGAAAACGATAACCTAAAAATTTAGGTTATATATAGCAGATGCTGACTATTGCTGATCTTATAGAAGGTGTCAATATTGATAGAGCGTTTTACATCACGGATCACCCAAGAAGAAGGATCCTAATCTGGTTCTACAGCAAACCGCCAGCAAGGTATATACAAGTTTGAAGTATCTCTTTACTTGAACTTTGAGCAATAAAGGCTCATTAAGGACATCGTACATAAGCACGCTGATATACATTGTAATGCTGTTTTTAAATGTAGAAATACCACTGCTGGGGTATAATGCATACGTACATGTGCCACTTTGCATCCACTGCGCATACTTCTACTTTATCCTGATTCCTCCTTTCCCGGGCTGTCTAGTACGATGCTGCTCAAAGCATGTCTCTGCAAATGTTATATGTATAGCTACGCAAAATCAGTACGAAAGATGAGGCGCGCGAATTAGTTGCTGGGTATCACCTTATTACGTATAATGCTGCTGCATACCTAGCTAGAAAGCGCACTTTTGAATGATAGGTAAGGATCACGCCAATATCACTGCCAAAGAATAGACTTCCGTCTCAATTTCTGTTTTATTGTTCACATATGTAGATAGTATTTTGTACTTACTACCATGAAAATCCTTGTGGGCTGCTACATCGGGCGTGTTCTACTAGCATAGAAGGCATCGCGAAACGATAGCTGCAAATATATGACTTGCATTTGCAGCATGACAGGTATTGTTCACATGAAAAGCGTCATATACATGTAATATCTGTACAAGAGAGATTGCACACTGCAGGTATCTGAAATAGAAGAAAGGTCTATACACACTCTTGCAGCGTAATACGCCAGATGGCAGATCACTCCAATATTTCGCTTTAACAGATACAGATATAATTGGCATCAGTAACAGATAGAAGAATCAAACGCAACCATGAACGACTTCATCTCACAGTTTATTGCATTTTTGAGTATGTAGAGACTAAACTGACTATTATAATCCCTGGAATTCAGTTATCACGAATCATCTAAAAGAAGCGCCTCCTGTATTGATGAAGTGTCACATAATCCGTAAACATAATAGTGTTCTCGCTCAACCTTCACAGATAGCAATACGACTGAATTGACACCACTTTTCATTCAGCCAGCAGACAAAGTACTGAATCTGTCCTCTGATATAACATTACAAAAAAACGCTGTGCTTGCCGGCTTGTTCAACACAGTATAACCAAACAAAAGTTCAAAAAGTTATAAACATTCTTCTATTTACTCGAGCAATGAGCAATATGAAGGGCTCACAAATGTGCTTATAGATATTTATGTAGAGAGTTTGTGATGACGGACTATTTACAAGTAATAAGGATGAAGAAAGTATTTGTAACGTATTGCGCAAAGGTATACAGATCAGAGTTGCGGTGCATTTTCGCCAGAGAGCGCTTCTTGTCCATACTCCATAAGTAATTTGATTGTATCTTTGAGACGCTTCACTTCTGACTTTTCTTTGTCCAGTTCTGTTTCCTTGTCACGCAGTGAGAGTTGCCAAGACTTGACTTGTTCCTTGAGATCGGTTATCCTGGCTTGCAATTGCTCCTTTTCGGTTGTCAAAAAGTTGGCTTCTTCTTCTAGTTTGCTAACATCATTGTCATAAGAACGTCTCAACTTCTCTAGAGCCTCGGACGTCTGCTCGCTTCGAACTTGTTCGTCACGTAGTTGCAGCTCCACTTGCCGCTGATATTGCTCAAGTTGCTCCCGCTCTCGGCGCGCGTTTTCCAAATCTTGGTGGATTGTTTGCACAGTTTGTTCAAGATATTCAACGCGATCCTCGCGCTCCTTTAGCAATGCTCTAGAATGCGCCGCTTGCTCTACTAGATCCTCCAGGTCCGCTAATTGCTCGTGAACCTGATCAAGTTGCCGAGCCAAACTGTCTTGTTTTGACTTGCTTTCCGTACATTCTCGCTGCAATTTTGATACCTCCGTGCTCTTCTGTGCGAGCTCATCGCCGAGGTCTGCAAGCTCTTGTTCTCGTTGTCCGATACGGGTCTTGAGCTGCTGGACTTGAGATTCCAGGCGTGTGCGCTCATTTTGCAAGGATTGTAGCTGCTCCATATGTTCTCCCAATGCATCCTCCAAATGTGCCACCTTTGCTTCGTAGGATGAGCTGTTCTCTTGGGCTTTCTCCTTGAGTCGTACCGCTTGATCAAATTCTTGTTCAAGTTTATCAATGTAGTCCCGAGCCTCCTCCAAGCGTCTCGTGATGTCCTTGAAAGAGGATGATGATTCGGATTGCTTCTTTTCCAGGTACGAGACACGTGCTTCGCGTTCCTGAAGCACAGCTCTGAGATGCTTCAACTCATCAATCTCTGCCTCTGCTTCTTGCAATCGATTCTGGTACTGTTCAAGTTGTCGAGCCAGACTGCTTTGTCTTGATTTTGCCTCCAACGATTCCTGCTTGAGGTTTGCAATTTCATTGTTCTTTCGTGATAGAATGTTGCGCAAATCGACAAGTTCCTTATCGTCCTCTTCGACCCGTGACATGAGTTGCTTTACTTGTGCTTCTAACCGAGCACGGGATGCCTCCAATGTTTCAACCTGTTTGCACTTTTCATCCAGGCTGTCTTGGAGACGACACAGTTTAGCTTCGTTGGCCGCATCGTGTTCATCCAATAGAGCCTTTGATCGCAAGGCTTGTTCTAACTTGATTTCTAGCTGTTCAGCCTGGGTCTTGAATTCGTCCAACTGGCGTTTTGCGTTTGTAAGAGCAGAAACAGCATCAGTGTGCTCTTGCTTGAGTTTTGCGTTTTCTGTAATCTTTTTGTTCAAAGCATCCTTCACATCCATTGCCTCTTGCTTTTCTTGCCGCAGCTGCGACATTAAGCGCTCCACTTGGATGTCAGACCGGGAAATAGATGCTTCCAAGTTGTGAAGCTCCTTAGTCTTGTCGGCTAAACGCTGTTCAGTTCGTGCAAGCTTGTCTTCATATGTTCGGAGACGCGTTTGAAGAGATTCAACATTGTCGGATGCAGTAGCTTTGAGGTGTTCCAAATTTGAAATCTTCAAATCTCGTTCGCTGAGTACTCGTTCCAAAACTTGAACATGTGCCGTTGTATCCTCCAACATTGTTGAGAGTTCTTGTAGTTTCAGCAGCAACTCGTCCTTTTCTTTGATTGTCTGTCTCAGGCGAGCATTTTCTTCGCTAAGTTCGTCTTTGAGCAAGCGAGCATCGTCAAGCTCCTTTTGCAGCATCTCTGATACATCAGACTCTTCTTTTTGCTTTGCTGCGTATTCCTCCCTGAGAGCTGCCATCTTGTCTTCGTGCCTTCGTTCCATCTCTTCCATCTCGGTGGCATGCTCTTTTCTTAATGCATCCATTTCATTGTCCCGTTGCATCTCCAAATCATGTAAAGCATGCTCAAGCCGCTGGATATTCCCTTTTTGGTCTTCCAATATAATGTTGTAATGTGCAATTTTTTCTTGAGCATCGTCGTCTTTGCGAGCGAGCTGGTTGCGCAGTTCTGTCAGTTGGCGATCCTTGCTTTGGACTTGTTCTTGGAGCGATTCCATTTCTTCTTGGTAAATATTCATCTGCCGTTCCATTTCGTTCTTTTCAGCTTCATAATTCTGTCGTAAATCATCCGTGCTCGTCTTTAAATCATCAATTTGCTGATTTTTATTTTTTATGGCCGACTCCAACTGATAAATACGTTGCTGCTGTGTATCACTCTGCTGCTCGTACTTGGTGCGTATCTCCTCTAGCTCTCGTCCTTTATCCTGCAGTTCTCGCTCCAGTGTTTCTATTTCCTCCTGGTTTTCTCGTAAATGTTTCTGCGCTTCATCCATTTCGGCCATATGAGCACGTCGCATTTCATCAACGAGTTTCTGCTGCTCCTTTTCGTGTTTTGACTGCAAAATTTCTGATTCGAGATCTTCAATGTTGCCCAGTCTTTGGTATCTCGCGACTAACTGTTTCTGGCGTTCGATCTCATCCACGAGCGTTTGTATTTGGCGGTTGTGTGATTGATTTAGTGCCTGGATCTTTTGTTCGAGTTCGTCGCGTTGCAATGCAAATTGAGAGGCCCGTCGCTCTGCATCGACACCTTGCGCGAATATCTCGGCCATTTGCGCCTTGGCCTCAGCAAGCACAGCCGTTTCTTCTATTGACTCCGGGTTTTGCAAAATTTGCAGAGAGTCCCTTAGCGTTTTCACACGCGCTATGCATTGTTTAACAAGGTCGGATACGTCTTTGGATTTGGACTGCGTGCCTTTTTGCCGTATAAACGACTCGAGTTCCGAAAGAGAGCTCATTACATTTGTAAATGTCTCTGTTGCATCGTCACCGTTGCTGACAGAGTGGTTGTCGACACTTTCCAACGGTAAGCGTGATCTTGACAAGGTCGAGATTCGAGACGATACCGAGTGTCGTGGAAGGAACAGTTGAGAACCGGACCTGAATCGTTTTCGTGAAGGCGTATCAGCGGCTGTCCGTAAGGGACTAAGCCCATTGAGTGCTAGAATCATGTATTAGAGATCACAGAGACAGCGTGCTAGTAGCTATATAGTTTGTAGCTTACACCTCGCTGGGGATTGGCCGGTTTCTGATGAAGGCATAAAGAAAGTGAAGAAGCAGGCGCGCCCAAAAGTGCAATTTTCCCAATGGGAGGCGCGTCGAATTTTCATGGATTTGGACAGCACCTGACGGCATGCAGCCGCTAGTTCGTCCTATTGCTACATACGATTAGCACAACGAATTTTCAGGAATATTGAGAGGTGTTATTATTGATACAGACGCTTTGAAATGTTAAGGTGCTGGAATAAATAGTTCAATAACGGTTTATAGCGAATAGCGGCTCTTGCATTCATCTGTACTGAGAAAAAATGATGTGAGGATGTCTCCTCATCTCAAAACTTCGTTCCTTTCTTTACAGTAGAATAGTCTATGAGATTACTAGTAACCCTGTTTCTGTGTGATGCTGTAAAACGATATGTAGCAGGGAATGGAGAACAAAGTGCTTTCTTGCTCCAGACTGAAACAAAGTGTCAGTTACGAAATCAAAAGAATCTTTCACTGGCGCATTTTTTTTCTTCTTACTCTCTTCCTTTTTTCTTCGCTTCATTCTAATGCCAGTTTATGTGTTAGTCTGCACACTGGAAGTAAGTGCAAATATAGAGTAGTATGTCTATACACTCAGTGCCAACAATTGTTCTTGCACAGCTGGTGCCGCGCGTTGCGGCGAAT
Source organism: Rhizomucor miehei CAU432 (assembly GCA_000611695.1). NCBI lineage: Eukaryota > Fungi > Mucoromycota > Mucoromycetes > Mucorales > Lichtheimiaceae > Rhizomucor > Rhizomucor miehei. The sequence goes on along the minus strand of KK100141.1, from coordinate 25,062 downwards.
CTTGAAGAAGAACATCAAGCTTCCATAATGGAAGAGCAACAACAAGAAGAAGAAACCCCAGGCAGAACGCCTGAGCAGCGAGCAATGACCGAGGCTCTTGAGCGGCTACTTGTGCAAGAAATGCAGATGGAACTTTTACGAGAACAGCAACAACAGCAGGTGGTGCAACAATCGCAAACGCAAACATCCAGACAAAGAAGAAGACCAAGAAGTGGAGGAATGCGAAGAGGACGTGGTGGCGGTCCCAGCGGTAGAGGAGACATAATACTGTTTGATGATCATATCTTCATCGTCGAAGATGATGATTAATCCTCTCTGTGTATGTCGCTATTGATCCCTTTTATCCACCCTCTATCCATGAACTTGTGCGTAAAAGCAAACAATGAACCTATGCAAAGCAAAAATTATCCATTAAGAAGTACTGTTCCTGATATTGGAACGTAAAATTGTGAGAATCGAGGAGTCTCGGCCTAGAAGATGTTAGAGTAACACGTAAGCATGGTTTGCAAAGAAGATAAAACATTGGTGTCCCACTTCTCTTTATATCATTTGCATGAAAGCAGGAATGCGAGATTTAATACAATCAGTAACACACGTTTGCGACCAACTATTATGTATCCACATGCCTCGAAGAGTCTCGAATATGGTTTGGATGGGTGGTCGATTGCGGATAGCAGCGAAACCTCAAATATGCCTGACAAGATACTGTTTTGTATAACATAATATTTATCAGTGTAAAATGTTCTTGCTTTCAATGAAAGCCTTTTTTTAACACGAGCAAAGTTTGGATATTTACAAATGAAGACTTGTTGTCTGTAGTTGTTTAAAGAGAAAGAAGATTACAAATGCGGGTATCGGTTAAAGTCGACTTTCTTTTTGCAGCAAGTCTAAAAAAACATTCTGAGTAACCAGAAACAATAAGAAGAAAAGGACAATTGTTAGCTCACCTTGCCAGATCTTTGTATTCACTGTCGTCTCTTCAGCGAGGCTGACATCTGGTGAAGTTGGACTCCTAGTGATATCCTGTGAGAATCAAGTAACGAACTAGACATGCTAAATCGTTTAGACTTACATGCTATCTCGATCTTCAGTAAAGAAACCACGTTCACCAACCAGTGGTGTGACAGGTGTTGCTGGAGCAGAATAGAGATCCATCAAGTTTAGAGGCCGTGAAAGACGCTTTTGGTCAACAACGATCGAAGGTACTGAATCACCCCAAATTAGACAAAAGTAGTCGAAGTTGGGATTCTTTTACCTACCATTGGGTATGGATTTACGTAGTCGCTTGCTTTCAAGATGCCGCAAGAAAGCCTTTCGTAAAGCGATCGTTTCAATCATTCCTTTGACGCGATCTATTTTGATCAATGTCTGGACCGCTTCTTCCCTTTTACGAGTACTTAATAGTTCTGCTAACCTGTTAAAAATTATATTAATAAGATTTACGGATTTTTATCACACACTTGGGTGATACTTACAAGAGAGCATTTTCGGGAATAATAAGCTTTCGCCTTGCAATCAATAAAAGCATTTGGTTGAATGATACACCTTTAGGACCTTCTATCAAGGCCGCTTCCTGCAAAGTGCTCTTAGGGTTTTTTTTCTTTCCTTTTGTCAGAATCGGTATCTTGTCACAAGCACTTACCCAGAAGAGCATGTTCAAATCTGTCTTGCGTTGATGTATCGTTGCCTTGTCCAAAACGGCCAATTTCCGGTTCAGAATGTTAATATCAATTCTCACTTCATACGGGTCAGTCATGACAGTCGGCCCCTTTTCATTTATCAAGCACTGCGAAGTCAATGTCTTGTAGGAGAACTCTGGGTCATATAGCCTGGTTCTGAAAACACCACCGAGACGCTAATAAAAACCAGAAAAAAAGTAAATGTCCACTGCAAGCTGTCATTAATGATTGCTTCGAGCACTTACTCTCCAAAAAGCAATGTAGTCTTTGGGTTCTATGTATCCTGTCCTATCCCTATCTATATCAGCCCATGCCTTCTTGAACGTAAACAATGATTAGTTAAGGATCGATGCAATGAAATCAGCCCTGATCATGCAATGAAATCTGTTTGAGCAAATATTATGAAAAAAGGATATTTTCTGATCTCGTCGCGGTTGACCAGTGAGAAGTTGGAGGCGATCTGGTAGACATACGAAAAGTTGTCGGACACCACGGCGACGAAAATCGCAACGAAAATGTACATAGAAATAATGTTGAAGGATATAAACAGGAAATAGGCCCAGCTCGTTGACCCACAATCCGAGTAGAGATAGTCATCGGCTTGGACGCAGTTGGGATATTCGACGGCAAAATCATGCATCACAGTATTCCATCCCTCACTAACATGGATAACGTTTAGTATATAACATATCGAAACCCGCGCATGCTTACATAGAATGAGATACATACCCACTGGAATAACGAACAAGGGAGATCATTGTATTCGCATAGTTTCTGAAATTGACATATTCTGTGGATGATTGCGTGCCGTATTTCGTCAGGCCGAAAATCTCCATGAACATGATTGCGTATGTAGTCATGACGACGAACCACACAGCGAATACATTGAGGATTTGATAAGCAGACGCTCTGTTGCAAATCTGTTAATAACATATGTATAGAGAGAATATATGTCAATGTGCGTGACTTACGCAATAATGGTGAAAAGCTGGTTAAGACTGTCACTTCGCTGTACAAGTTTAAAACAGATGGCTGTCATGAACAGCTTTTGGGCTTCTACGCTCATTTTTTGCACGTTGGAACCCAGGGCAGCTATGACTGTGATAGTGCTACCGGAGACTGCAACCAGGTCAAACAGATTCCAAAGGTTGCGTCGAAACGATGCCCAGCCGAGACCAAGTAGCTTGATAGCAATTTCTGTCCAGTATACAAGCAAGAATCCTAGGTATGCATACGCTAAGGAATTTTTGATGGTGAGTACGATCTAGAAAAACCATAGCACTCTTTTGATCACTTACTGCGCGCTATGGTGACTGTGGTAGTGTCTAGATCAGACTCGGTGCATAAGAACAAGATGTTGAGGACGATAACCACAGTCATGAACTTGTAAAACCGACCACGCTTTTCCACTACGAGGTCAAAGCATTTCTTGCGTATCCCGCCGGAAGGAATAGTCTTTGGTCGCTTCGCTGGTCGCATCCGACTGAGTAGCTTCTTGAGATCCATCCATCGTCGTTGCTCAGCAGTCAAGTAGGCCGTTCCGTTGCGTCTCGAAAAATTCTCGAGGACAACGCCCAGGAACAATGCAATTACGAGAATAGAGCCGATCAAGTTATACAACATGAAAAAGATACCGGCGAGCTGGCTAGCATCTTGCTGAGGAGCTTGGTCTTTACCGACAATAGACATACTTGCAGCCTGAACGTCGGTCCAGCCTTCACCGCTTGTAATCTCTACAAGAAGCAAGAGACCCTTGGCAAAAGAGTCGAAGCTGTAAACATAAGGGTTGGCCCATATTCGTGGCATATAAATTTCTGTATCGTCGGGCATGGGGGCATCGGTGCCTAGCATCGCCTCATTGATACACATGGATTTGTTGGTAATATCGGACGAGTCATCGTTGCAACCGTAAAAGAGACCTTGAAACACGTTTTGACCGTAAAGCGCGAATGGTATGATGATACAGATACAAAGGCAAGCTGCGTCAGCAATGTAAGGTAGGCCCTTGACCATAATCGCCGTAAACATTTCGCGCGCCGGCCTCAACATATTAATGAGTCGCAGAGCTCTGAGCGCCTTGAAAGCTCTGAATGCGCGTTCCAGTCCGGTAGAAGATGCAAAGCTGTTGAAATTCGATAAATACATCGTGATGAGTACGAATAGATCCAGGATATTCCAGCCGTTCAGCATGTACGCGTTGGGTGCCAACAAAAATCCATCGGCAATGATTCTGATAACAAACTCGATCGAGAATATAATGGTGAAGGCCCAGTCGAGATGAACGAATATCATAAGATGAGCTGGATCGTTCTGATGCTCAAATTGATAAACTGGCGAGTTGTAAATCGTCAAGATCACAGTTACGACAACCGAACAACTAATAAAACCATAAAAGAGCCAACTTGCTACGAGCGATGGTTGAGCTCCAAAGAATCGTTCGCCACGGCTCGGTGGGACCAAAAGCTGACACCATCGACGTATCCTATTGTTAACCGAAAAAATGTAGAGTGATTTGTCGTATGTTGGATGAGCTGCAATAAACTCCTGTCGCAGAGCTTTCCTCTCTTCGAGATTGTGCAACATTGCCTCGTCCATCCCTGTGTTGGAAGGAGCATGGAGAGGATCGGCCGAAGAATTCAACAATATCTGCTGCAAGGATTGCTGTTCACGCACGCCGAGTCGATTTCCCCTGTCAAAGAAGGTTTGGAATTGTTCCAATGGATTCTTGCTGTCCAACGTCATACTCTTCCGCGTACTGCTGATAGGAAGCGGCTGCACACTAGGTGTAGTCTTTTTCAGCAGAGATTTGATCTTTGTCCAGCGGCTCTCTGGCTGTATGTGCTGATGTCGCGCCATATCGCCCAACAAGGCCTTCCGCTCATCATCCACCTAGAATGTAGCCAATTAGTTTACATCTGATGGATACTAAGGTGAACGGTCTTGAATGTTTCCTTTTTTACCTCTTCCATAACAGTATCATCGACCATAAAATCGCGGACAACATCTTTCTTGGCTTGCCATACAAGATTTGCAGGCATATTGACGTTGAGTCCCTTCGGATGAGGACGAAAGTAGCGATAAATGTTCCATCGACTAATAATAGGATCTTCTTCCACGATGTGCTCTGTCTTTCTGACAAACTGTTCGAGCTGCCGTTTCTTTTTTTCTTCTTCGACTGTTTCGAAGTTTTCCATGAGTACGGCAATAAACATGTTGACGAGTACGACTATGAGTTGAGAAGCATTAGCCATGACTATAATGCGAGTTTGAATATACCCTTGCTACTTGCAGTTCGAAAAGAGGAACCAAAGGACGAGAAACAATGCATTAATTGCAACAGTGTTGGTTGGCACTCCTGCTTCCATGATATCGTACAGAACATCTGTCCAGTTTTCTCCAGAAAACAACTAAACACATGTCAGTTGATGAGAGCGCTATAAAAGTGTGCGAGAGATGTTTACCTGATAGAGCCCTGCAAACGAGTTGTAGATGGAAAAGAAGCGCATCTCATCGCCGCTGTCGTTTAGCAAACCCTCGAAAAGCTGGTAAGACTACATAACCATGGTATGAACTGATTAGCAAATCTTGGCAACTTGTTATCACTGCAAATTCTTACCATGATCGAGGCAAGCAAAGTAGCGAGGATAATGAAGAACATCAAGTTGATGAGACCCCAAACACTACCAAGTACACGGGCCTACATCGAGCTAAATTAAATAACATGCTCTAGATAGCTACCAGCAGACGTACGCTTAATGTTCTCATTCGCGGGATAACGACGATAATCCGATAAATACGCAAAACTTGAAAGACAGTAAGCCATGCATAAACAGTGTGGTGATCGTGTATAGGCGGAATGCGTATAATGCAGGTTACGACTGCGATGAACGTATCAGCACGGTTCGATCTACTTTCAAAAAACTTGCGCCATCTCGGCCATTCCGCGAGGAATCTCAGTATAATTTCGACGAGGAATGCGATAGAAAAGTAAAGTTCAGCCGTGTCTATCCATCAAGTGGATGAGTGACGTGAGATCTACAAAAAGGATAGAATAATCATTTTTTTTACCAATGGCATCGAGTTCTTCAGGTGTCATGTCGTTATTTTTGAGGCCCATGACAATGAGATCGACAGCTACCACGACCACCCACAATGGTCGAGTAATGCGGACGATATCGCGAAACAACGTCGATCTCCACCTATTGCTCTTGACAAGTCTCTTGTTTCCGAACGCCCATCCTTCACCTTCATCAGCCAATACAGGTTTTGCTCTGTTTCGATGAATATATTACTCGTATGTAATAGAATAAGTAGCAGATACCAGACGTACGTACCTTGAAGACATGAAAGCCGAATGCTGGGCCGAATCTTCGCGGACTTTGGCAAACATTTCGTTTATGACAGCCACGAACAAGTTGATGAGCCAAAAGTTCAAGACGATGACAATAACGATAAAGTACAAGGACGCAATGACATATTCAGCATCCATCATATTGTACATCAGATCCGTCCATGATTGATCTGTCGTGGATGAGTTCTGTTTTAGATACGGTTCCTGGTTTTCCCAGATTCTGCACTTAATGATCACTTCTTACTGCCAGCAATAATGACAACGATGAGCATGGAAGCGAAAATATTGTCAAAGCTGATGGTATTTCCATATGGATTTTCCACTTCCTAGAAATGAAAAAGCAATACACGGTGATGTCCGTTATCATATTACTTTCCAGATATATGTATTGTTTATTTGAAGCTTACCTGACATACAAGACCCTCAGGACATGTGAACCCCTTGGCCCAAGGTCCTGGCTCGCCATCTTTAGACAAGAATGGTTTTTTTACACCGTCCTCCAAGTATCCGCCGCAGTACTGTTGCGTAACTTGAATATTCGTAGAGTTACTTGGGTCTACGCAGTTGCTGTTGTTATATACAAATCCATTATTTTCGTTGAAAGGGCTTCTTACCAGTCCACACACATCGACGCAGAAAAGATCCTTGAAACGATTGTACGCCGACAATGCTAATTATTCAAGAGGTGAGCTGAAGAACCCCCAAGTAATACAATAAATTAGACTATACTTGCGCGAATATAACAAAGAAAAATAACACAAATGATGAAACAGTGAGCACTAGCGGTCCTGCCTTTCTCAAACTTTGTAGGATAACGCGGTTGCCGTCGGTGATGTTTAACAGCCGGACTAGAATCAGGGCAGATAAACACTTGAATACCAATATCCGTATGGTATTTCCTATAATTTCTACGCCGCTACAAATCAACGAAAGATCGATCCAGTAAGAGACAACTGCAATAAAATCGATGCGGTTCCAACTGTGACGCATGAATGCTAATGGCGGTGGATCAATCGGAGCTTTGGGTGTAAATATGAATCCATACACGATAATTCGACAAATGACACTCAGGCTGTGAGAGTGTGCACGCATGTATCAGTAAAACAATCTACATAATCCACAGTATCCAGGTTGACTTACGTATAAAATATAAAGATTGCTAGCAATACAAACTGATCCCACGTCTGACCCCACTGTTCCGGTGGCTCAGGTGTGCTAGTGCTTCCCCATCCTACTGCCAACAGCACTGCAGCGTGTAAAGCAATCACTAACATCATTATTGTTTCGGTCCAGCTAATGCCCAAAGACAACATTGTTATCATTTTGATCCACCTAACTATTTGCAAACGCCCTTACCTCCACAAAATGATGCGAGCGAGTGTCTTTCTGATTTTACTATTTGGTCCGAATAATCCACAGCTCTTGCCTGCAAGATATAACCCTGGCTTTCGTTCAGATGCGACTTGCGGATCAGGCGTCGGGCTCGCTGAAGAAGAAGGAGTGGGCGTCAGAGGTATGGCCTCTTCGGGTCCAGAATCTTCCACTGTGCTAGGAATCGTCGGAAGAGGTTGTGTATCTATAACAGGTACTCTGTTGTTCTGTACATTGACAACACGACGTGAAACTTTGCGTATCACCGTGGCAACGCGGTTGATAGATTGACGATTTTGAGTCTTATCGGTCGCTGCCCGGACAACATCGTGCACAGGTTCTGGCAACTCGTCGATGGTTGGCGGTCTGTTATCATCTGCCATATGTGCAGTGAGCCGTGCTGTATCCGAGTATTCGACCGCATCTTCCTGCACGTCATACGTGCTAAACCGGGACGAAAAAACCGAAGAGGCGAGAGAATTTGCCCGTCGTCTAGCTGGTCTCGGTGTTTCTTGCTGAAAAGCTGTCTCAAACTCGTCAATCTGCACTGGCTGCGTAACATATGTCGTCCGAGATCGTTTGACTCTCCTACTTGTTGAAGGAGATCTTGCCGGGAATGTCAGGAATCCAGTCGAGGTCTCAGCGGATCCGAGATTCCTGTATGGATTGTTGGACGATAACCGTGCCACGTTTCCAAAGGTCTCGTCATCGTCAGAATCCATTGCTCAAGACCGGTACATTAGGCGCTTGGGAAGGTTCGACAGATTTCAGGGACGGATGTGCAGATCAGAAACGCAGCGCCGCCCTTTGTGCTACACAGAGCATTTTTGACTTGGCATTCGACAAAAGCGGCAAGTAGGATCGTGTCAAACTTGTCAAATTTTGTACAGAATAAGTTTCTAGTATCGGATACATGCGAGCTCTACTAAATTGTGATAGAAGAACGTATTGTAGTAAGGTCTCGGCGACGGGTAGTAAATTGATCATGTCATGCATTTTCACTTATCTGGTGTATTTTGACCATCGATAAAAGCACCAGAGATTGTATAAATAAACTTGCGCTAAGACGCACGGACAAGCACTATGTTCTATATCCATAGACTGTCATTGACAGATTGGTAGTATGGAATACAGATATTAGTGGATAAATGATTTTCTATGCTAATAAACGAAACGAGAGCAGATCCTCAATAGCGATAGAGAAAAATAGACACTCAAACACTGCCATCTACATAGATGATAACAGCATGCAAACACCAGCATATTGCTAATGACATTGCAATGTCTTGCCCTGGCTCTCTTACTGGAGGCCGTAAAAACCAATGGCACATGGCAGTCGGTTTCAGGTTTCTAGCATTGTCGACCACCCTCTTTTGCTGTAATGGGTATTTTTATAAGCATTAAGTGAAATAATTCAATGTTAAGATAGACGGCTGTTTAAGGATAAGAAATACTGGTCAATGGTACTCCAGAAACACAACTCCCGCGGTGATTAATATAAACGGGCGCTAACAGACTCTAGAATACAAAGGTCGTGAACGATAGAAAAAATGATCTTCCAGTCCACGGCAAGAAATTCTTCACGAAAACGAAGAGGGAACATTCTCCTAATGGGGAACATATGACCTCGCTGTAGTATATAACGTGCTATTGCGTGGAAACGTATAAATTGCTGGATCTTGCTGTCAGACACCCTACGGCAAGATCTTGTGTTCTACATTACAATCGCATCGAATCTTCTTCTATTTCATCGAACTTTGGATATTACTAGATTGATGGAGACAGATAATATGGAGGTAAAGGAATTAGCCTGAGACTTGTAATAGTTAGGACACTGTAAACGTCGCATTTGCATGCGGTCGCTTCAACCGTGTATGAAAAACATTCCAACGATGCAGTACTCACTGCAGGAGAAACCAGTCTCGTAGTTGGTAATCAATACTGTCAACAGCATACTGCTTGAGTTACGATGGTGGGACGACGAAAGCTAAATTTACATTTTAAGATGTACAACATAGTTTATCCTGACACATGCTAAATCCTTATAGGCGTTGGATACTGCAAGTGCAAAGGAAAAGATGAAGAGGATGCAAAAGGAGTCAACATCAGCATACGCAGCGACATACCGTTCTGCAGCTTCCTTGCTTCTAAGTATATGTTACGTACGTCTAGGGAGACGACATTTATTTGGCGTTCGATCAAGTTCCTAAATCTTAGCATAGCAGAAATTGCACAAGCATGGTATTTTACGGCAAGAATATTATCTCGGCACTTTTGCTATTACATAAATATTCTTGCAGCAACACACATAGCATCCTCATTAATATACGTACCCGAAAGTAACACGCGATTATCGAAATTTCTGGAACAGATCCGTATTATTGTACGATTTGGATCGACATATTTGCAGACAAAACTGCTTATGCATCCAAAGGTAGCTTCTCTACCGATCTCATTTACTTTATTGAAATCCGTAAACTAAACAAAAATCCATCGAGAATAGCGTCGATTGCTGTCTATCCGCTCAAAAGTCATACAGGCTAATTGAACACACGAGTACACTTAGCTGAGTGATTGGCTGTTGCACAGTATCCCTAACGATGTCCATCCGCCCCTAATTTCATATGTAGACAAAGCTTTCTTCCTAGAGTCTAGGATAACTCTCTGATGCACACTGTCGATCGATCTGGAGCTCAAAAGCCTAAGCAGAATCTGGTTGCATATTACGTCAATTAAAGCCTGCAGCGTCCTTTAAACATTGTATTTGCGCGTTCTTCATACTTCCTGTTCTGAGAATATACGAGAGGTGCCAGGTTTCGCTTTATTATGAGATATCACAAGCGTCATCCGCCTTGCTTAACATCAGATATAACCATTTGCTTGTGTCATTCTGTATATCCCATATTTAATATCAGGTATCAAACGAACATATATACCATCCAAATGTTAAATCTCCTCACAAGAGGATGCTACAAAATGCAAACGTGACATATGTGCACGCCCGCAACTCCTTTGCTGCTGCATATGTTTATTTTGCGCTTATTGCCCTGGTGAAAGCTAGACTGACATATCCTATATAAAACGCCTAGAAGTAGTCTCCTTTCGATACCAAAGATATCAGTAAGAATTGAAAATACAATTATTTAATATATCTTTAGGCTGTAAAGCAATAGAAGGTTTTTTTCGCTGATGCGAGCCTACTTCTGCCTGTTCAACGATGGTCTTTATCTTTAATATGTCGCAAAGGTCGATTAAGACATTATCTTGTTTGACGATGACTCTTGATGATCTACATGTTTAGTGTTGATCCTGCACAGCTACACCATGACATCGCAGTATCATGCGCCATGAGTAGCATCGTTTACCACTTAGAGCAGGCCTTTAGTACGCCGAGATGCAAAATAGAGATAATATATGTGTACATCGCTGCAGACTGAGCTGCCTATGCATTGCAATGTTTTATCTTCTACCGAGGATTCCATTGGCTGTTTTACTATGAACATCCATAAAGCAGCAATATGTTCGAGATCAGCATAGTAGTGATCAATCCGCTCTCTAAGGTCACGTAAATTTAGCTGAGAAAAATGAGAGACATGTATAGAGTTAAATAGCGAGGATCATCTATGCAATGTTATCCAAAACACCCGTCCTTCACATGCAGCTTTATCGTATGAGCTCATCTGATGCATCCTGTCGTTATCAAATATACCTCCTCAAACACAAAAATACCAAGCAGGGCTTTTCTGCAGCATTTTGCATGACTTTCATATCCTCCTGTGGGAATATACAGAAGACTTGGTGATTCCATTTATTGCCGAATATCCATCAAATACCATCTGCTATATAGAAGTGTGATTCCGGATATAGGTGTTTTATAAGTAAGTCAAGGTTCTTCTCAATGTTCTGTATATAATCTACAAGTTGAAGATTCATGGTCGCTGCATTCGTAAATATCATGCTTCTGCTCTTCTGCAGGTACCAAGTAAGTATAGAGAATTAGCGACCTTTTCGAGCTATACATTGCAAATTCGTAGTCGTGATACCGTGCCGAGGTTGTGTTGCAAGGGCTTACGCCTCAGGAACCTCCCGATTTCATATGCTCATATAAACAATCTCTACAATGCATATCCTCAGCCAGCCGCTCAGACTCTCGAAGATATATGAAAAGGGCATGCAGAAGACCGGCTCATCAGCTATATCAAGACTTCCGAAAAAAAATGCGGGCCTCTATGCTCGCTTTCCTTATATCGGTTCGATTGCAACTCTCACTGGAGCATGCCCGCTCCAAAAACCGAACAAGAATCTGACAAGACCTCTGCTCTAAGTTGCAACTCCAGAATCAAGGAACGGACGAACTCCAAGCAAGTGAATTAAGAAGAATGGCCATGTGTGCGGTTCCTGAGTACCGTTCTGGTTGCAAGATGCCTATTTAATATGGCCTCTTTATACCTATAGTCGCATTTTTGGTGCTGGTTGTGAGCCTTTATTGCTTGGTGTTCAAGTCATATAGTATATTTAAAACTAGATCTACTTCGCTGTACCGTTTGCTGTAGAACCCGAGTAGGATTCCTTCCTGCCGGGTGATTTGTCCTGCTGTAAAGCACTTTCTCAATTAGGAACACTTTCTAGACTATCAGCAATACTTAGCACGCATAGTATCGACTGTAACAGCTTTCTTCTTTGGACATTTCTTTGATCAGACACTAGCTAGTTACTGATTGGAATATGAACACAGCATAAAACTACGGAGCTTGATGCAATGCGTCTCAACGACTACTGGACAAATACTTCCGTCCTTGTTACATAGCAAACCGCAAGTACACGCCAGCAGTGACAGAGACAAATCCATCTAGTATTGCAAAACTATAATAGAAAAAACAGGATTTTATATACTCTCATATGCACTATATTGCCCAAAAAAGCCTCTACAGAGGTGTCGAATAGCATTTTCATACATATTTGGAGAATGATCCATAAACATGGAACGAGCAAAAATGATTTCCGAGAACCGCGCAGCAACGTCGTCGCACCGACTCAGCTTGACCATATGCGCTCGCTTATGCTGTGATTTCGAGGTGGCAGACGCCTGGTCCTGAAGTACTGAATCTGCACGTTGGACCAGCTGCGGTGTCGACTCAATTAAATACACTGTGCTCGGTGGATACAACTTGTCGGCTCGCATATCGGCTCGCATTGTTTTGATAAGTGCCCAGAACCACTGGTCGTCCGTATCATCTATTTGATCTCCTTGGCGATGATGATAACGTCCAATAATGCGCCTCAGTATTTCATCCGCCACGTCGCTGTCCGTATACAGACTGACGGCTACATTCTTGAAATCCTTGAGCAAGCCCAGGCTCAGGCACGGCACAATGTCGTAACCATGGACAACGCTGGTAACTAGACCGCGACCACAATATTCGCTCAGTTCCAGACTCATGACGCTCGGTGGACCATACGTGTAGCAGTGGATGGGCCGTCCAGGCGGTAAACCCGAGTCTCGAGAAGTAATGAAGGGTACAGGATCGCGCGCCAGCGCGGCCGCCAAGACTGGGTTATTCTCTTGCATACTATTGTCACGTTCCTCACTCCACAGTAAACTCAAGAGACTAGCGACGCCGGCGCCTAGTGAATGGCCGCACAAGACAAGTCCGTAGCTAGGATGCTGCTCTAGACCTTGTACGATCGTCTGATACACTCTGCCTTTTTGTCGTGCTAACAACTGCGCGGCTTCCAGCATGCCAGCGTGCGCTTTGTATGTGCGTCCAGCGATTTCGACTTGGGCGTACTCGCACGTAAGATCTGTCAAAACGTCGCTCAGACCAAGTGTGCCTCTGCACGTAAGTACGACAGCCTGCGCTGTGTGATCCACTGTTACATAATGCACAAGAGCATGTAGTTGTGGATGCTGAACAGCAGTTAGCGGGGATGTATCTGTGTAGCTTGATAGCAAAATGTCGTCTACAGAGACACCTGTGTGATGTGCAAAAGCGTGGTGGTTTGGATGATGGTGGGAGTTGGGTAGCACAGAAGGTATATCTCCGATACCCAAGATGCGCATGAATGACTCGCCATACGCAGCGCTGGCGTATCGCATAAAGTGAGCAATGTTGTTAACAATGTGGCGACGCGGAAAATTGCGTGGATTTGGCTCATTGCTGAGTGGAGAGCGCGCTTTGCGTTTCTTGCGAGTTGTTGGTAAGGATGGTGATCGAACCAACGTTTTGCTGTGGCGTTCTACTCTGGTCGGTGCGGGCGAAGGTGGGTGGTGGAGCAGCCTGAGGCCGCTGGGTATAGGTGGTGGTTGTTAGGGTGCGTGAGATACTCGATACGCTCGTAATGGAGCTGGATCTGTTACGAAGGTTTGATGAGGATGACGATGACGATGCTGGATGTTGCAAGTATATTGAAGGAATAGGTGGCGGCGGTGGAGATGAAGAAGAGGATGATGATTGTGAATACTTTTTTCTAGAGTCGATGCCTTTCTGGAAAATGTTGCTGATGCTCTTTTTTCGAGCGCCTTTGAGTTTCAACCGACTCCAAGATGATTTGCGTTTGACTGCACGCTCTGAAGGTTTAGGGGGTGATTGCTGCGATGACGATAGTGGTGGTGGTTGTGATGAAGGTAAAGTTGCTGCTGCAGGTATTGATGGCGATGACGAGGATGTTGGTGGAGGTGGTGGCATTGGTGGTAGTGGTTTTGCTTCTGTGCCGATCTCGGCAGAAGTGGATCGCAAAGTGGTGGATGTGCTCGTCACCATAGTGATGGGCTCCGCATCCTCGTCATCCTCCTCCCCTGAACTCAAGTTTAAAGTTTCCATACTTCCATGATGTGCTGATCTGCCAATCATGTCTCGCTCATACTTGACTTGACGTTCGACCTTTTTGCGGGACAACTTTTTTGATACGGCTGACAGCATGATCTTGATACCCTTTGATGGTGTTTTGAAGGGCGCAAAGGAACGTCGTTGCTGTTGCATGCTGTGTTTTCCATGACGATGATCATGATCATGATCATCATTCTCTTCGTCTACAGTGTATTCTATCCAGGCACCAGGTAGTGTCTTGTCGGGGTCCTGCTGCTCATCAATCACGGCTACAAAGGACTCAGCATCGTCTTCATCTGATCGCACAATAATGTATTTTGCCATTGGTTGGTGATGTTCATCCTTGGTCGGATCGATGGGCTTAATACGCGTGGTACGGATTGTTGTACGTCTCGTGGACGTGGTAATTTCATACATTGGGTATCGGAATGCGGGATCCTGAAACGATTGCGTTGCCAAAGAAAGTGCACTGCTGTTGACATCCTGACGTTGCTCGTCCATCGATTGACCTCCACCACCTCCACTGCTTAATATTTCTTCTAGCTCATGGATGACATCGGGTGCATGTTCATCGTCTTGCATTCCATCCTGATGACTGTACTGGATCATGGATTGCTCGTTCTTTTCCTCCTCCACCACAAGACCCTTCCACATGACCGTCGTTTTCATATGCTCCATCGTGCGTTTGTGTGTCACGTTCTGAAGCACGGCGAATGCAGTCATGGCGCGTGTGAGTCCGCTCAAGACGGTCACTTTGCCGTTTCGTGCAAGCTCGAATTCAGGGTCGTTGATCAGTTCATTGTGCACGAGTGTAATGATGGAGGCGATTGCTCGAGACGTTTCATTGGAACCGAATATACCGTCAATAATTTGAACAGACTCTTCGGCTGCCTGTATACAGATATACAGTCGAACGCGAGGGTCAGGACCGGTTTAGATAGGTTGCAAAGAATGCCCACTGCTACTTGCCTTGATACCTGTTTGGATAGTTTGAGAGGTAAACTGTAATCCTGATAAAGCAAAGAGTTCTGCCAACGTAAACGTATGATGAACAACGTATACCCCCAAGTTCGTGTACTTGTCAAGAATTTGCAAAGATGCTCCCTTTGAACTGTAAGTGTTGTATTTTGGCACGTCATCATTGAGTTATTTTCTTATTGAATGCACAAACACACCCTTTTTGTTCATTTACCTTTCTGAGACATTGGTCGCTTCATCGCCGTATGTGAGTGCATGCAGGCTTTTGGCGGTGGATATGGCATTGATGAGCGCCTGTCGAGAAAGCCCAAATCCAAAAATGGTGCTGTACTTTGCTGTTTCAAAAAGTATCTCTATGAACAATGACGAACAACGCAGTGATAATCTGGCTGCTAACGATACAGCCGTAATTAAATTGGCAATGTTGGTTGGTAACAGAGTTGCCGAAGCCGCTGCGTAGATCGCGCCACTGTATGGAACAATCTCTGAAGCCGCTGGAACAGGCATAAGAGAGGTTGGGGGATGTAAAAGGAAACAAAAAGTCAAAAAAAGAAGGAAGAGAGGAAAGGATAAATAAACGATGAGGCATTCAGGTTCATTAAAAGAAGTGATACGCTACTCCATTTTTGTTTGTCTGTCGTGGCACAAAGGAACCTGGCATACATGTGACCCGGGCGAAATACAAAAGCGTAACATTTCAGGGCAAAGAAGAAAATTGTTACAAACATAGGAGAAGGAATATCATCGAAGCAATAGTGTGAACCCAGTCACGCTGCTACTACGTACTAGCTCGATGTTCTTTTACTAGCTGCATTGAAACGTCGTTGCCGAGCAGCCCAGCCTGCTGCAGCTGCTTGTGGTGATAGGGATATATTGTTGAAATTGACGCGTTCCTGCTCGTCGTCGATTACCGTTAGTTCGGTGCTGGGTGTGCTGCAATCGTAGCAACTGCTGATGGGTGTGCTAACGGTACTGCATGAAACACTTGTGGTGCGAGTTAGTAGAACCGTATGCTCCCGGGTAGAAGATAGCACACTGCATCGTTGTAACTTTTTGGATGATTGGTGGTTCTTTTGAGATCGCTGTCGAGCCGACGTGCAGCATGAAACAAATATCCGTGTTGGGCGCAGTAATGAAAACAATGCACAGCAGAAAGGAGTCATCCAGCAACAGAGAACTAGTGAAATGGAAAGATAAAAGTAAAAAATGGGAGCGATGATAAAATTGTCGTCTCTTTTATATACTGAAACCAGAGAAAATTAAGGGATGAAGGATTTGATTGATGGAATAAAATGGCTACGCCCTGCCGCAGTCTTGATATATTACCTTCATTCTTGCCAAGATGTATCATATTGTATCCTGGTGATTGACGCGCGTGCGTGCGTGCGTGCGTCAGTCACAGAAGGCCAAGAAATAATACTCATTACTGCGTGCAGCACGTAGCCCTATAAATACTTTTATGGATACATTTGACACTAATGCTTGATCTATACCTTTTTGCATGAAGTAAATCTAAGAATCTTTTGAACTTTCGCTGTATCGCACATACAATTTCTCTATTTCTTACTCCCTCCGATATAGCAAATGGATAAAGGAATTTGCTCTGCTCGATACGTGAGCACATATAAAGGACAAGATATCTAGTTGAATGCGCGTTATTTGACTTGTAGGTCCAGAGAAATTGCAAAAACCAATGCACCATTAGATTCTCCCTCTTCTTTATTTCCACGAGTGTTTGTATCATCAAAAGGGTGATGATGTTGCGTGTTACTTTGTCAAAGGTGAATGAACTGAAGTTTAAAGTTGTTGTCGTCGCATGAATACACATTATATGTTGTCGTATGTAGCTTATCTTTTTGTTGTATGGAGGTGAATGATTAGGCGTACTGCGTGGTGGAGAGTGGCGTGAGGTGCCACGGCTCGGTCGTTGTTGTAAACAGTGGCAAGACGGCGGAAGCGGATTGATACTCTAACGTAATGTCCCTCTTACAAATTGGGCACTGAGGTTATGGACAAACAACAAAAAGCACGTCAGTCAGTACAAAAAAAATAAATGAATCAACCAAGAGAAAACTATCAAGTAACTTACAAATTTCTTTTGTGTCGTTAGCCAGGGATCGACGCAACTTGTGTGAAAAGTATGTTGACATGGTAACACTCTGAGCTCGTCGTCAGATACGTATTCTTCCAGGCATATCGCACACTCTTCTCCTGCTGATTTGTCTTTTTCGCCCTGAAAGCGTCGGATCGTAAGTTTCGAAACAATGTGTGCAGGAGCCAATTCTTGAATCCATTTTTGTTGTTGTCGTAATCTGAACGACAGATACAGAAACAGTACCACAAGGCTCGGCGAAGCCAGCACAAGCACTGCCAAATGCAACAATGGCCTAAAATAAAACACCCTCTTTTCTCTCGTATCTTCAATTCTATATATTTACAGACGATCATATTTCCTACACGTACCATGATAGCCAGCTGTCCATCTCCAAGAGCAAGACCATCATTGGCGTATCGACAAAGGTCGAAAGGTAACGCAAGGCTTGGTATTCGCGCTGAGCCAAGAACACGCTGGGAATCAGAATATCCGAAGTATCACCTTTAAAAACAAGGCGACGGTAAGGTTAGTTCAGAACGCCATTTTAGTCATGAGGGTGTGTATTTGTATGCTCAGCTATCACCCCAACTCTATCTTTCTCTGCTCCCTCCCATTCTGTTTTACCTGGGGCGTACATGGTCACCCAGCCCGAATGCTCCGGGTCACCAATGGCTACAGCTATTGCACCGCTCAATTGCATGTTTCTGACCTTGTGAACAAACGAACATCCGCCGCGACGTACTAGCGCGATCCAATCCTCGGTAGGTGCTTTAACAACTTTGCAACCGGTTGGGTCCTCAGCTGGTTCCATCATGTATCCAATCTTGCCTTGATTGCCCGACAACGAAGGGCCGAATGCTGCAAGTCTATCTGGATACGTTTCATTGGAAGTCTAGCGGCAGCAGCAACTTCTGTAAGCACTTCTTTTTTGGGACGAGATACTCTCAATGTTCATTCTATAAATGCTTTACCAAAACCACAATAGCAGCTGCGACGTAAGGCGGGGTTAGGAGGAGCAAGAGGCTCGTAAAATATAGCAACCTCGTCATGGTAGCCGCCAGCAGCTACGAGATAAAATAAGAAGAAGAAAAGAAAAGAGGAAGAAAACAAGCAGAAGAAATTTTTTGTCAAGAAAAGGAGAATATCAAACTGGCAAAGAGCAGAAAAAGCAACAAAAATTGACACACACACAAACATTCACAGAAACACCGGGGGATATGCGTATCCCCGCAATGTTCACCCCTCCCCCTAAACGTTTGCCTTGCCCTTCTCTTGCAGTAATTGCTCAACCCCTGCACGCATACATATATATATATATGTATATATATAAACCACCTTCTTCCTTAATAAAGGAGACATTGGGACGGACGGGCCTGACAACAATTTGCCGAGTCGGTCGAAAATAAGAGTGAGCGCTTTTTTTCTTTTTATGATCGCTTTTTAAGCAAGCAATAGTCGCCCCATGCCAGGCCCTTGGAGCCTGGAACGAAGAATGCTCGTGACAATCGATTAGAATTCTCTGCATCCAAAAACGGTTCGCATGCAATAAGTTCCCAGTTCTTTGTATCCTTAATATAACCCGGTTCATGCGGCGATTGCGGCCGGAGCGGATAGTCGGCATCCACAAGATAATCACATTTGCTGATATCGACCTGCAAAGATCCAGTTTTAGTAATCCTGTTAAAATAAACGCCTTTTCTTGGTGTAAAACTTACGTAGCCAAGCGGATCTGCCTTGTTGTAGCTGTTGAAACCGGCTTGCGCGTTGTGTGCCCCTTCAAATTTCAATTGGCGTGTACGGTATGTGTATTCCTGTCCATTCTCCTGATATGTCTTTGTTGCAATGTCCTCTGGAGTGAATGGCTTGGGAAGCATGCCGTCAAAGTTACTCTTGATAAATTGCAGGCGGGCGTCGCGAGGAAGGAAGTAGCTACCAGGATATCGGAACCATTCTTTGCCAACACAGACATTGATTTCTGGCAGTGACGCATCATAGGGATAGTTCTCTTGCAGATAATTGAGGTTGACAATCTGGTCTGGAGGACGCTCCTGCCAGAGTCTGCCGTAGATACGGATAGGGGCGCGGTATCGTGTTGTCACAGCGACAATTCGCGACACAGATACAACTCCAAACACGGCAAGTATCGCAAAGGAGGTGTAACGTATAATGCTTGCACGCACGAGGACCTGCCGAGAGAGCAACCGATCAGCACACAAATTCAGCCTTTCCCCCTTTAAAGGACATCATATTTACACTAGCGCCCAAGGCTCTCGCGACACGGCTAGTCCATCCACGAATCAAAAAGATAGAGATTGCCGCATTGAGTGCAATGAAAGGATAAGCAACGTACAAGAACCGTTCCTCCTTGTGAGGCTGCAGGGTGAATATGCCAAACCAGATATAAAAGGGGATCAACTTTAAACCAAGGAGAATGTATGGCCATGCTGCATCCCATTTGCTTGATCCTGGCACGCGATCTCGATCAACGTACGAGGCGATAAGCTACATTATCTCCCGTCAGTACAAAGAGAAATGTAACTCTCATTTCTTTGTAATAAAAAAAAAGAGAGAGAACCTACCACAAGCGGAGCGGAACCCAATGCAAACAGAAATAGAATGTTAAAGTTTAGGAATCCGTTCACAATGTAATAGTACCATGGCTCAATGCCAAAGATATCTGGACCCTGTCCTTCTCCTCCAAATACGTTGTACAGCACAATGTTGAGCGGAACAAACAACAGTCGGCGGTAAAAGAACCAATCGATCAATACAATGGGTATCTAGCAGTAACAGCAGAACTGGTCAGATCATTATTTCTTTAACATAATTCGGCACCTTTTATCTTCTCTCCTGTCTCTCTCTCTTACCGAAATAACAGCACCAGAGATTGTGGCAGCCTTGACTAAACGTACAAGGCGCTGTACACGCCAGTTGGCAGGACGAACAAATTGCACTGCATGTCCCTGAGCGTTCATGACAGTTTCTCTTCCATACACCAATAGTTCCTCAATGACAAAAGGAATACCGATAGCACCGCTGAACGGCCATCCGAGCAATGCGCCTAGTCCGAGCCAAAACACACCAAAGTTGGTACGCTTATCGTTCATGTGCATTGGAGGTCGAAGAATGTACGAATATGCCATGAACGTCGTCCACATGGCAAAAGTGGATGGCAACAGCGCTGTTTGAGATATATGTATATGAGACTACTTTTTGTCAATCAAATATATTTTCTCCATTGAGATTATTTACCTGTAGCTGCATTGAACATGCCAGCGCTGAAGAACAAGGCAACGAAAACGTAACGGCCAACATGTGGGTTGATTTCCTCTGTTACAGTTCGATAGAAACGAGCTTCCACGAACGATGAGATAGCAGCGAAAGCAATGCGTAGCAAGTAGAAAATTTGAAGCTAAATTGACGTTCAAGCACGTGCATCAGTTTACTAACATCTTTTTCTCTCTCTCTCTTTCATCAAATCTCTCTTCCTACCTTGTTCGTCGCCATAATGTTCGAGATCCATGCACCAATGGCGTTTACAAGTATATATGCCCAACTTCGAATACCAAACTCTGGAGAATATTCCCAAGTTTGCAGTCCATATCCATACTGCAAGTAATGCATAGGTTCCCAATAATTGAATACTTCGTCGCAATCCTGTATAACGCCAAACAAGGCCGAGATACATCGAACGGTAAAGAGAATACGGAACGCTGACGATAGCGAAAAGGTGAAAGTGCCTGCTTCCGTCAAAAGATCGCGGGTCGCTCTAAAGTTGGTCAAGTTGCAGCTAAAAACAGATGCATAGATCTCGATGAAAAGTCTTAATTTACTTTGCCGATGAAGAAGGCACACTTTGGTTCGCCTCCGCCTTCTTGCTCGCTTTCTTGCTTGACCGCGAGCGTAGCTCTTGGGTGGCCGGCATGGTCGAGTTAAGAAAAAGACGCGATCAAGGAAAACGATAACCCGTGCTGTCCCGGCAACCACGTTTTTTCCAAGCGGAGCAACGGGGTCGTCTCCCCGCTTGAAGATTGCCCGATCCTGCCGTCATTTTGTACTTTTATGGCTCTTTCAGTGACAAACAGATAAATGTCTATTACTACACTGTGCAAGGCTGGTATGTGACAAGAAGCCTCCATAAATGACAATTCCTTGTTTGCACCCATGGCAACAAATGAAACCATCAAACCCAAATTGCATTTTGCAACAAGAGGACAACAAGTGACGATATCGGAAAAGCCAGATTGGATAATGTTCCAGGTGAAAAGACTGTACTGTGATCTGTTAAGAGGGCGTACAGTGGAACCCCGTTAATTTCAATCCTTTCAATTTCAAGTTCCTGTTTATTTCAAGAGTTATGGAGGGAACTGTCATGCCGCTATACATACTGATCCACTATGATATGCAGTCTCATTAATTTCAAGTCTCTGCTTATTTCAAGGAAAAACGTTTCCACCAAAGCCTTGAAACTAACGTGGTCCGACTGTATCTCAACAGCTTAAAAGAACGCTAAAAGCGATGTTCATATCCTAAAACAATATTTCTTCAATACTGAACACGCAGGAATAAAGGAAATTGAGTTAAGCTCTGGTTTCTTCAATCCAAATGCTCTTATACCACAGAGGAGATCATGTACTAATGGAATATCATAATATGGAACATTGTGATGTATATCCAAGATCTTATTTTCAAAATAGCGCAATAAAAGTTCTACGTGAAATGTTTCCGCTTGGAATTGTATCTTTACGCGAGCAACGATGATCATACAAGGACTAGTGATTGAGTTCATTGACATCAATACTATTATGTTATATAGCATTGTAGATACAAAGTCCACTACACTGTATTTTGAGGAAACATTTATGGTGATAGAAGAAGAAGAATATTCTATTTTTAGATGGCCGTAAACGCGGTGCTCGCTAAGCTTTTTCGCTCTAGCCCGGTCTCCTAGACTGCAAGAAAAAAGAATCTTGAAAGCATCAAGGAGAAATTGGAAAGGCAAGGGAATTGGCAGATGTAGTGGAGGCCAGGGAAAGGGGTGGGTTAAGTGTAGAAAGAGGTGGAAAGCGGGAGCGGGTGAGGATGTGGATCTGGGCTGGTGGTTATGAGAGAGGGGGGACATCTATTCTATTCGATCCAACGCAGAAAGTCGAGAGTTAGTGGCAAGGGAGGTGAGGGCTGTGGTTCGCGAGGCTGATACGTAGTGTCGTGTCATGTGAGAGGATGTCCAATTCATATAGGATGGCAATGACTTCAAGCCAGACTACACGCCAAAAACGGCGTTCCCGGATATTCCTTGTTGGTTTTCTTGGAAGTCGGTTAAGGATATAGGACATCGGGTCGCAGACAACTAGCGGGGCACGGAGGCGAACATGCATGCGAACGCACCAGATAGCGTACCTGCGGGTCAGTCAGGTATCAGCATCGCAGCGGCGACAAGGCCATGGTCGGCCGTTGGGCAGCCATCCTAGGTGCCAGAAGAGACAGCGGCGGCGGGTATCCCTAGGCATTGGGATATGGAATATGGGATCAAGCCCGAGGTCTGGGCGACAGGCTCTAAGGAGGACGGTGCTTTGTTGAGATAGTTGGTTTTTACGTTCATGTTGGAGGCGGTGGTCTTGGGCTGCAGTCGCGATGATGTCAAAGTAAAGCTCCTCAGCAATGTTTTCATGGCTGTCATTAATGATCTTCCACAGCGGAGTGTTGCTGCAGAGTTGTCGATAGGTGGCTGTACCTATTATTCTGTATGATGGAGAGCAGATGGGATAGTAACGCCGAGTTTGGTAAGTACAAGCTGCGGCAGAGAAATTGTGCTTGTAGTTTGTCGACTCGAAATTCCATAGTGGGTAGGTTGACGAGGTAACGCATTACTTTGGTGCAACTCCTGTTGTGGCCGCCATAGATTTGTTGAAGGCATTGAACCAGGGCACTCTTCTAGTTGTTTGACGTCACGACGCTGCAAAATCTGGATGGCCAAGCCGTATTCAAGTATAGGACGGATAAATTGTTAATAACATCGTACTGCCAAGACTGGTGAAAAACTAGTAGGGTTGAGGCCAAGTGATTTGAGTTGACGCATAGCTGCTATTG
>KK100140.1:73647-104045 GCA_000611695.1 Rhizomucor miehei CAU432 | reverse complement strand
GCATGTAGAGAGCTTTAAGCACTGTATACAGAATCTCTTACCTGCAATATCACATGTAGCACTTGCTCGGATGTCTCTTTTCGAAGAGCTTGTTTCAAAGCAGCATGGAAATCCCTAAGAATAGATGCTAACCGTTCTGATAGGGAAGTAAACGAGGATTTCGTATCACTGATAAAGGAAATAAGTTAGCACGTTATATATTCAACAGTTCATCACGGTTTTCTATATACCGTTCAGACGCGACGCTCAGATATTGTTTAGATGCATCCAGCATCGCCATCAAAGAATTGCAAACGGCTATGCGAACTGTGACCATCGGGTCATACAGCAGTATAGTGAACAGTGAAGGTGGCTGGTTATCAGATTGAAGATATGGATACAGTTCGCCTTCGCTGTCAGTGTTGTTGAGAAGAAATATAGAAAATGTGTCTGGAATAAACCTATGCCATTGTGTGTACAAAGCGCGGGGCGTTGTCTATAAATATGTTTAGACATGAACATGCTCTACAGATTGGAAAAACAGAAAAAGGATTTGGAATGATACCTTTGCGATTGCTTGGAGACAAAGTAGTGCATTAATGCGAATCTTTGCATCGTCCCGTCTATCAGCATGTTTTAAGTATGTAAGCTTGATATAGAGAAAACAAGAACCTACTGCCGTCTCGGGTTTGGTACTGCAGAGTCACTCGAGTCTGATATTTCAGAATCTGAGCTGGTCAGCCAAGTACTCTTTTGCGGTGCCGTCCTCCAAGAGATTTGTGGTCGAGGAGCTAGTGAAGTCTGTGAGAGGCGGGATCTGGCGGAAGGAATAGCGCGAGTTACAGTCGATTCATCTACAAAAAAAACATGTATAAGTTATACACATAATCTCGCGTTCCCAACAAAGAGACGACTATTGCACGAACCACGCATGGAATTATAGCTTTTTGTAGAAACACTCATAAATATAAAAGTATGTACAATGTCTATGATATCGCAGAGAGGGTTTGTCACCAAGGTCTTGTCCTGAGTTAATAAAAAGTGCAACGCTCTCAAGGTGCTGCTTGCTATTTTTCTGACTGCAGAGTCAGAGAAATCTAGGGCATTCGATGCAATCATCAGAGTGCCTTCTGGATTTTGCTCAACGACGGCCAAGTTTGACAACAAGGTCTTGTAGTAATCCTTGTAGTATGATTGCAATTTCGTGCCTGCACCTGCACACATATTGCCGATACAGTTGATAGCCATTCGCCGTACTTCAAACGGTTTGGTCGATCGACTTGCTAGCTTTAGCAATATATCCGAAATCCTTGGATTGAACTACAAAACCAACTCTTAATTAAACTCTATTTTTGGCATTAGTGGGTAGCAAAGGTATGCAAGTGCACCTTTGAAGTGTTTGACGCGTTTTCGAAAACAAGAGCCGACAGCGCTCGAAGCATATCCACTCGTAAATCAGACGATACATCTTGAGCATTTTCCAAACCATTCAACAGGTAATTGATGCACACTTCAAATTGAGAAAGTCGAAGGCTCGCCAACCGTATCTAAGACAACATCTTCGTTGATTCATTTTCATCTTGCTTGAAATTTTTTCATTCCAGGCTACCTGCTTTGAATACTGCCTAAACATAAACTTGCAGAACGGGGAGCAAAGATCGCTTTCATATGATATAGCTTTGCAACCACACAAGATTGTATCGATTATTTGCTGTCGAATATGCAGACTGTTACTTGGCCAATCCGAGTTAAGATTACTTTCGTGTACGCTGTACCTGATCAGTAATCGCTTTCACCGGCAGATCGATTTTATTGTTGAGCAAAGAGAGCAGTTCATCGGTCGTCTGCTCAGTCTGCGATGCCGTTTGGAAGCTACTTTGGTACACGTTGCATAGTAAGGAATGGAATTGCTGCAACGATTTCATGTCACCATGCAACTCTCTTGGGAGCTGCTAGAAAAGCCCTGACCTCCGCACTTTATCTTCTGGACGAAAGCTATGGAGGTCTCCGGCTGCATTTAGCCAGTAGAGCTGTTGATACAGAGATATCGCACTGCAAAAACGGTGGTTGTTCTAGCTTCGTCTTGCGCTTATCGTGTCTCAAGAGCTCTCTCTTCAAACCATACCACGTTTCATATTGAAACGTGAGTTTTTACGTGTTTCTACGCAGAAGAATGTTCTTTATGTAAGGCGTTTCACATTGAAATTTTTGTAGCCATTATTATCATTATTGTGACATAGTATATCTTCATTCTCATTGCCCAAAGACGAACTGACTGTAGCTTCGCAGAGACTTTTTATTGTCCTAGTCAACCATTTGAAGGTTGTGGGAAAGGAGGATGTGGTTGTTGCGGGTGCGGTGGTACTGGAAACTGTGGCCATTGAGGATAGGCTTGTGGAGGTGCTAATATGGGTTGCTGATGGAGCAGTG
The DNA here is from genome assembly GCA_000611695.1 of Rhizomucor miehei CAU432. Classification (NCBI taxonomy): domain Eukaryota; kingdom Fungi; phylum Mucoromycota; class Mucoromycetes; order Mucorales; family Lichtheimiaceae; genus Rhizomucor; species Rhizomucor miehei. The sequence goes on along the minus strand of KK100140.1, from coordinate 101,636 downwards.
GGCGAGGATGATTCTCGTCCTTGGGTGCAACGTCTATGAATTTCCATTTCTCTTTTGCATAGTTTGGTATCATAGTCGCAATGGGTGGGAGAGGTTCCACTTTGTCGCTTGTATGGTACGCAAACATTTTGCTGGTTGGAAGGGTTCCACGGTAAGTTCCTTCACAAACAGGGTAACGCTCCATGGTTGCTTCTACTGCATCGCTGTCTATCAAAAACTTTGGTGGTACAGTGGAAATCAATTTCTTGATACGGCTTTCTATGGTTTTTGCTGCAAAAACGGTCAACAGTCAATACTGTTACTCTTTTTTTTCTTTTGCAGTCTATTGTCCAGCCTACCGATCTCTCTTTCCGAATCGTCGACGTTACCCCACCGTGCGTCGCCTAATCCGAAGCGATAGTCCTGATATTGTATAAGATATTCTAATAGTTCCTTGTTCTTTTGTAATATGTCGTCTGCATTGTTCATATCAGCTGCTGGGATATCAACTTCGAGTGCACGCATGATAGCATCGCTGTCCAATCCATTCTCTTTGAGCCATGCAGTATCGACATCGGATTTTGTCTGTTGATTTCGTTGCTTTTTCTCCCATTTTTGAAACCTTTTAGATGCACGGCCCATATATGTGCTCTCGTAAGAAACGTTCGCATTGTTGGAGTCTCGAGTAGGTGCAAAGCTAGAGTAAGGACCGTAATCTAGCCATTGGACTATATGAAATATAAGCCTTCAATATCACCGAAATCGTCTCCTTCATTCTAGCCACATACTAGGATTTGTATGTCTCTCTTCATATCGACGCGCTCTGGATGGAAACCGCGATGGGGGTGGTACAGTCTGTTTGAGAGTGGGTGCTTCTTGGCTGCCCAACATGGGGTAAATGGCCAATTCCTGCACACCATAGGCTTTGCGGATGGTTGTCAGTTTTCCCTTTGGAAACGACTTGTAGCCAGTTTCTCTATTTTTTCTATACATACGCAATGTCTCTCGTTTATCCACAGTCTGATTGTCAACGGCAGAATCCGAGAATATATAGCCATCCAATGCAGGTCGGAACAATGCAAGGCGCTTGGCTTCCAAGGCATTTTCTGTGCTACCGAATGCCTCAAGTCCCAAAGTACGCTTTAGTCTGTCTGCTTCAAATTCGAGTGTGGATAGAGCTCGAGTACGCAGGCGCTCCAGAGCTTGGCGTCGCTCAGGTGTGATAGGCATGATTGCATCGAATAGTCGATACAAATCGCGTTTAAAGTCGTTCAAGCTCATATATCGTCGTGATCGTATAACGTCGATCGAGAGATCAGAACCTGTAACCTCCTGAAGAACACCCAATTGATCTTGACTACACAGTCAATCGGGTCAGTCATGGCATCGTAGTTTATAGCGACGCTTGATTAACCTTGTCAAGACATTAAGGAAGCGTTCAACCATTTCTTGAGTTGCTCCAATTTCCTTCTGTTGCTCTTTGCTGGAATTCGAATCCACATCCATTGCAACTGCGTTCTCCTCCTTATCATTCTGTATTTTCTCCGGAGACTTTTCACTTGAGGACCGACGAGTAACTGGCATCGCGTCAGTCGCAGTTTTGTAGAACTAAAGTGGGTTTTGTAAAAGGGCGAAAACCGAGCGCTCTTGAAATTCGTTTTCCAAATTCAGAGACCTTAAACGATATGACTCGGGAATGCAGAACACTTTTATCTCATCACAGAAATGCAAAGCAGTTGAAGTGTCTTCCAAGTCTTTAATCATAGTCAATCCAATTGATGACTTGTTCGAATAAAAAGATGGAACATTTCGCGCCCAGTTTTGCGTTTTAATGAAAAGTAATGAAAGTACTAACTGAGCCTCTTTTCTGTGCACGTTTAAGCTTTTGGGAAACAATATATCTTAATTTCTTTGCCTGCAAAATAAGGATGCGTTCTTTACAGAACATATCTCGTGATGTTCTACGGAAACTTGTGCACAGCGCAATTACTACATGCACAATCGTAGTCAATGACCCTCTTCCGCGCAATGTAAAAGAATCTCGAAACGTGTAGGCAATATGTCAATGGAAAAAGTCATAGCGCCAAGTTTTATGTGTCTTGTCAATTAGTCAGTATAGCTAGACCAAACGCACGAGAGAGAACGCAAACTGCAAGTGAACGCCGTTTTTGGCGTGTAAGTTGGCAAAAAAGAAACTGTGAACACTTTGGGATACAAAAAGAAGGGGGGCGACTCCAATCCACTGCCTGGTCACGACCGCTTTTTTCGTATGTTTTTTGAGCTCTTCAGTTTCTGCAGTGCGGCTTTCTCTGTTGTCTTTTCGCACGCAGCTCCATGGGGCCGCCGCCCCGTCCTGAAAAACCAACCCGATTACTCTTTTGCAGATGTTTTTTCCATAGGTAAATATTCCTTTTCCACATTCTGTACCGAACACCCCAACTTTTTATTTGAAGCACTTAGGAAATTTCAGAAAATGTGCAGGAACCAAATTTCAGGGCGTGCACACGTTTCCTTGGAGTGGCACGAAGGTAGACAACATCCAACAGTGTCTTTATACGAGCTGTTTGTCTCTTACAGTTTCTGTCTAACAAATGTGTCTAATGACGTAAAAGATTCCTCCTTTAACAATTCATTCTCATGAGAGCTCTACAGTAACTTTTTTGCCGTTCTTTTCTTTCAACGGAGAATGAAAGCCTTGAGTTACCATGTTTCAAAGTTTTTGACACCATGTCACCGCTTCCAGTGGACGACGACGGCTTTACAGTAGTTGAGAGAAAATTCAAGTACCTGAACGTGAATGCAAACAAGAACGGACGGTCAAAACGGAAAGGTCGTTACAAGTTTCAAGATCCGGACGACTATACCCTTTCTGATCTACAATCCATACTCGATCAGCGAAGGTACACCCAGTTCGCAGTATAATAGTGAGAGAAACTATCAAGAAAAGGATGCTTACAAAAAAACTGTCGTTTTCAGAGAAACATTAGTCGAGAGCAAATTTTACAAAGAGCTTCAAGGTATGTGTTGCTGGCAGAGCTTTATTTCGTTGAAAGATCGTGATTGTAATAAAAGACAAAACTCTTAGGGATACTTGCACGTCGACTCGAGATATATGATGAAATAGTTTGCTACGGAATAGGATCTATGCAGCACTCCAAGAATTCACAGTTTCAATACGTGCTAATGCTTTTAATACGCCAAAGGCTTCAGGTACAGATGTCAATAATGATAGCAGTCTGAAAAATGGAGTGGTATTATTGATGATATAGCTAGTGTCCCCCAACCTATATTTATGATCCAGTAATGACACAATTGGACAAAGAGCTTTGCCAGCAGGATGGAATTCAAATCATACCCATAAACGAGGTAGATTGCTTGGAAACAAGATGCCGCGGGAACACTTGTGTAATATATATTTGAGAATAGGAGGGCAAAAGGAAAGCGAACAAACGTGTCTTATTTTATATGCCACATTGCGGCCGGGGATTGTATAGCAATACGCTGGAAGTCAATTGGTCTATAAAAGAGCTACCGAATGTAACGATCATTGGTAATAGATTCGACATGTACGTCGGAAGGTAGAGTATATGTGCATTTGCTGTTGAATTTCACTGGCTGTCAAATCTCAACGTTAAGCAATAGCCAACTTGACAAGGACCTGCAACGTGAATGTCCATACTTGATACCCGCCATCAAAGTTGTGGAACGTACCCTGTTTCCTAGAAATTTTGATGAGGACGATAAAGTTTTCAGTGATCTGGCTATCCAGTCATTTCCAAAAGACAAATTACTGGAAATGAAACCGTCCTTCTGGGGCAAGTTGGAGAAGACGGAAAGCAAGGACAATGACTTTGTGAAATCGTAGGCAGCATGTGTACATATACAGCAATATTCAACTTATTGTATTTTTTGGTTGACATGGTACAAACGTTAAAAGCCTCTAATGATATTAACAGGATGCGGTATGCCATTATGTGTCAGTGTTTGTGTGTATGCATGATTTGCAACAACTGAAGAAAAGCGAGAGCGTGTCTGTAGAGAGGAAATAATATAAGAACGTAAGGTCTAGGTATTTACTCTAGAAGTAGTTGCTTTCGGATCGGCGACGTCTTCTTGGTGCATCGACACTCTTTGGACGTCCTCTCGGTGTGCTACTGCTACTGCTACTGCTGGATCGACCTCGTCGTCGCAATGAATCCCGGCGTTCACGTCGCATAGGCTCTTGCTCAGCCAAGCCCAACTTTTGAATAAATGAGGGTGACAAACGAGGAATATCCTCAACCGCAAGACCTTTTAAAAAGGCAGTAGCGTATTTAAGGGTATCTGATCGTTTCTTGTTTAGCGTTTCCATTTGTGTGGAGTCTATATACTCAGATGTCAGCATCTGTCATGAATACTCAAACCCAAACAGGAGTGACTTACAGAAACCAAGATATGCTGTATACACTTCTCGGAAGAATTCAGGTTCGATTTTGCTGACTGCATAGTGCAAAAGCTTTTCTGTCTCCAGTCTGTATTCCTCATCGAATTCAGGTGGGATGAGGTTCTGCACCGGTAAATCACCAATAACCTTCTCGACAAAAGGCTTTTCAAAGGGAGCCAAGACGAGAATGCCTTCGCCGTCTTTTCCGGCGCGACCAGTGCGGCCAAGTCGATGGATGTATTGGTCTCTCGACGACGGAATGCCAATTTGTACGACAAGTGAAACGTTGGGATAATCGACTCCACGTGCAGAAACATCGGAGGTAAAGAGGATTGTACCGTTGCGTGCAGATTTGAACCGTTTCGTGATACGAGTACGTTGTTCCTGGCTCTTGCGGGAGTGAATATCCATCACATCACGTTCGGGCAAGAGATAGCGGAATAATTGGCCGTAAAACATTGTCGCTTTCGTAGTAGGTAAAAATACGATGACTTTACCAGAGTTCGCAGTCTTGTAATCGCGAAGAAGGTTGCGAAGGAGTGGAACTTGGTCGCGATAGCTTGCTATCAAGGCAGACTGCTTAACATGCATGTGCGTGTTTACATCCTCTTTGCCGACAGTGTCAATCAACTTGTAGTCCTTGTTCAAAGCAAAGTCGCCGATAGAGCTTTTGACCTCGTCGGAGAGAGTGGCAGAGAAAAGTAAAGTTTGGCGTTGTCTGGGCAATTGCCTTAGCAACCGTCGCACTTCTTCTTTGAAACCCATATCGACCAGCTGATCAGCTTCATCCAGCACAACAACCTTTGTGGTCTGGCACAGTTTCTTAAAATGTTTTTCAGTTTGCAACAAGTCGTTGAGTCGTCCGGGTGTGCCGACAATGATATCACAGCGACCGCGTTCCAACTGTCGCAGCTGTCTCATCTTGGATTCGCCTCCAACAAAGCAATGCACCTTGAATGGATAGTATTTGGTCAGCCGCGAAGCTTCCAATGCGATTTGGCTGGCTAGTTCTCGGGTTGGCGATACGATAAAAATAGATGCACCGTCGAAACCTCTTAGGTCAGCGTACGATTTTCCTCGCGTGGCTGTCTCCAATGCAGCAATTAGGAAAGCCAGTGTCTTGCCGGTGCCGGTCTTTGCCTTGACAAACATATCGTCTTCGTTCGGCAATCTAGATAGCACTGCTTCCTGCACGATGGACATGTCTTTGTATTGGAATACTTTGTCCAGAGCTTTTCTGGTCATTGGATGTATGTTTTCGATATCTGAAAATTTTTTCGGTTTGACTGGTTCGTCCACCACAGCGGTTTCCTGAACCGCTTCTGCAACTGCATTGTAGATTGGAGATCGAGAGTGGAAAAGAGCGGCAGGTATGAGTCGTAAGGTTGGGATCGTTGGCTGCGCATATAACGGCTTGGTTCGCAGGTTCAAGGAACCTGACAAACAGGATCGTTAAATTCACTGATTAATCTTATTCCAAGTCATGTGAATGAAAACGTTACCAGTACGGTAAGCAGACTGAGACGCTCTCGCGAGCAAGCGTTGCAAGTGAGCGGACCGTCCAAACATAGCAGACAGTATCTTGACAAGGAAACAAAAAATTCAAGCCGACAACTTTTTGACAGTTCTCTGCCCGGCCAGCTCCGATTTCTTAAAAAGCCACGTCGCACGTCCATTGGATACAAGTTTCACTCGTCGTCAAGCATAAACGGGAATGGCAAAGGGCAAACAGGCTGCTGGTCAAAAGGCAAAAGCCGCAGTATCTGGTAAAATTTTAATAAAGGAGTCTCGATCGACTTTAGCATTGCTGAAATGTCCCTGGCAGACGATGGTAAGAAGGCAGGAGGAAAGTTGAAACCGGCCAATAGTATCAAGGCAAGGGCGCGTGAAATTGGTCTATAGATGTGACCAAAACAAGAAAGAAAGCTCATTTTTCATACACAGGTTCGCCATATTCTGTGTGAAAAGCATTCCAAGGTAAGAAAGTTATTACGTAAATATATGGACAACGGAAACTCTAAATAGGTAAATGTTAGATCATGGAAGCTATGGCCAAATTGAAAGAGGAAAATATGCGATTTGACAGGGTAAAGTTTCTCTTTCCGGGTGGGGGAACTCCTGTCCGATATCTCATTCGTCATCTAGGTGGCGGAATTGTACAGCGAGGACAAAGCCAAGGCCGGAGGTAAGTATTTCTTGTGGTTTCATCTGATCTGATAAGTAGATTTTTTGTATCTTAGCAACGTAAATTACTACATACTAGGCTCTCTTGGTTGGATGGCTCGTGGTTCAATGGTAGGCCCATTCCAGGATGCAGGTAAGGAGAGCAAAGGGCAGAAGGGGGAAAGGGAAGGGATCTCAGCTTATCAATTTGCATGATCTCATTGTTTTCCGTTCGCAGCATTTGCCTTGCAACCCAGCACTTGCGGTAAAGAAAATAACATATGTTACAAAGTTGCCGGGAAATACGGTGCTCACGCGACTCTCTTTTTTACCATGTAGACAAACCAATCTTTACAGATCCTCCGGTAAGTCAGGTTGGCCCAGAGATATCTTGTTCCATTGCTCTAAAAGGTATCGCAGGTGAAAACGAATTTTGGATACCACATCATCATGGTGGTAAGTCATGACACTCTTTGTTAACGACGCAATGAGACGCATTGAATATGCTTTCTTTTTTCTCTTTTAAAGGAAGACCGAAAGTAATGGAAAGAAAAACACAAGCGTTTTTGTAACGCGAGAGGCGTTTAGGCTAGCTTTTCCGTTAATTAAAAGGTCGTACTTCTTTTTTTTCTGCCCCCATCTTGAAAACGGGAGCCAACAAGTTGTACAGCAACAACGGACGGAGTCGAACCGTGCGTGCGTTGTTACACATAAGTGTACACACGTGGAGTAGGAATTTTTTTCATACAGAATGTTGTGAAAAGGCAGCTTGGAAACTGCCAAGTTTCTCTCTTCCTCTTTCTCTCGCTGTAATTTCCCTCCCCCCTTCACTTTTTTCCACATTTTTTTTCATCATCCATTATGAGTCAACCTAATCACAAACCATTGAGTCTTCACAGTGCAATGCCCTCATTGTCATCATCTGTTTCCAGCTCTTCATCTTTCTCTATACCATCGCCAAACACCGTCCAATCCCTACGTGCAGTGTCGTGGACACCGATATCAGAATCTTCCGCTGAGCAATCCAGCCGTTTGCCTCAAAGCAATTACCAACCTTTACGACCTAGGTCTTGGGGGGAGCGTCGACGCTGCAGGAACATGTCGGACCCCGAATCACTCGTCCAGTGTAGAAGAAGCAGAAGTATACGCATGGATAAGACGGACGACGAAAGTAATAACCGACGAGTATCTTTCAACGAACGAGTTACAGTGGTTCATTCAGACATACCGGCGAAACCATGCAAAGTGACAGAACCTCCAATTGATTCGGCATCAAGTTCTAGAACAATGTGGTGGGATGATTCCCAACTTGCGGTGGAATTGGCTGATGATGAATTGATAAAACGGTGTACCTTGCAACGGACACCTTCATCCGCATCGCGTCTCAAAAGAAAACTTAGCGCCATCATTGCACCAGGCACTATGAACCGCTGGACGGAATCACAACAGCAGCAAGCATTTGATACTACCACTGATACCTCTACTAATAACGATACCTTTGCATTATTTTCATCCAAAATAAAAAAGATATCAAAATTGTTCCGCTAATAAAAGCATGTTGATGAATAACAGCTTTTAGTGTCGTATGTATAAACCTTGATGTACACGAATTAAAAGAAACTATAGGAGCACTGTCACTGGTGGTGTGATTACTGAAAATGGCGACTGTCAAACAATGACAGAGCCACTAACCCAAATTTGAAATCTTCATCTCCCTTGCTGCCCACTCAAATAGTTCTTCTGCTTTCTTTGCCCTCGTTTCTTATCGCCTGATCCCAAATTGTATTTTTGGCTAATTCTTTGAATGGCATGGAAATAATTAAGTGGTATCTAGGATGTCGTTTTTGTAATCATTTGTAAAGGAATATTCACACACTCAACTAAATTCGTTTCATTCCCAAACTACACACATGCTCATTCTTTCAGTATGTATCTACTGTAGTATAATCAGGGACAATACAGAAAGAAGAAAAACTTGTAGGACCTGCCAAATCGAGCATGTCCTTACAAAGAAGACACTCGGCTTTATTTTTTTTGGGCAAAGTTTCCCGTTGTCTATAGCAGCAACATGTGAATTTGGGAAGCGGGCTCGAATTTGAAGGCACACACACACGCACGCCTTCCCTTTTCACAGCTAAACTACTACAATAATACATAATCCTGTAAACTGCCTTAATGACTACCGTTCCTCCTCATTACTCTGACCGCTATATAAATCAGCGGTACAACAAGGCGCTTCATATTGTACAGCACCTGCCACCATCGTCTACATTTCAGCCTACGAGAGACCAAAAGTTGGAGGTAAAGAGGTCGCACAACGTGCTAAAGAGGATTTCATTTTCTCAAACAAGAAATATAAAGTTATACGCACTCTACAAACAAGCATCGTCTGGAAACGTCAATACCCAACGACCTGGTATATTTGACGTAGTAGGTCGCGCTAAATGGTGAGTTTTTACCATTCTTCTTTTATTTAAACGGATACTTTTTGTGGTATAAGATGAATTAATGAAAAAGGAAATGATCATGAAATAAATAATAACAGGGATGCATGGAAGAAACTCGAAGGCATGAGTCCATTGGAAGCCAAGCATCGATACGTGGAAGTTTTGATGCGTGTATCAATGGAGGCAAGTTGGAGGATCATGCAATTTTTCTTTACCCTTGCGGCCAATTAACCCTAAACTCTGCAGGCGTACAAAAAACCAGCAAGCAGGAGTCAGGCACAGCAGATAATCCAAGCCCTCAATTCCATGCAACCGGCAGAAGATACAGAGAGCAGTGACGATGAAGATGATGGTACCAGCACAGGAATAGACGAACGAGATGGTAGGCTGACAACAATACAATACTCTGTGAGGACTTGCATTATTGATTGTGTATTCGTCAGATTCCAGTATCGGATCAGCAGAGGCGGAGGAACGAGCATATCTATTAGAAATTCAGCGCGACAGAACTCATGCGGTGAGACCACAGCCACCAATATCACCTGCAAGTTCAGTTTCTACCAAAAAACAGAAATTCGCCACCGGTAAAACAGTAGCCCCTAATCGTCGAGCACCATCAGTTGCCTCCAATGCACGTCGAATGTCTCGTGCGTCATCCGTAGCAACGGTACACACTGCAGCAGAGTTTCTTCGGCCTGAATCATCTGCTTCACGCAGTCGTATGACACGCCTTGCGGCAAGCACCCCACGTGAAGCACTTTTTGACGAAAATTTTGATCCCAACATGAATCCATGGGCACAGCATCCACTCGTTGAAAATACACGTAGATATCGACTGGACGATGGTCGTAGTTCAGATGAGGAAGAAGACATGAAGACCTCCTCTACCGTCCAGCTTCCATCACCAATCGTATCATCCAGTCACACAGTCCAGGCATTGCGTTCTCCGTCTCATCAGACGCGACCATCAAGTACAACTTCTTCAATGACGGCAACAGGACCATCTACGAGCATTTCAAGGAACACTAATCCCTTGTTAACAGAACAACAATATACCTCGGTTGTGGCATTAGGCCCAGCTACGAAAAAGGCCTTGGATACCTTGCAGGCAGAAATATTAGCTTTAAATGAACGAATCGATGGACTTCGGCAAGAATTACTTGAGCGGAAGCAGTTGGATCGACAACGAGATTTAAAAGAGGAAGATCTGCAAGGTCGTCCGGGCACCGACGGCTGGAGATGGTTCATTAGGGTAAGTAACAAACAAGATTGCTCCGTTTTCAATATACATCCTTTTATTTATTCTCTATCTTTGTTTCAAAATTATCAGTCGGCTATCAAGCACGCAGCTGTCAATATATTTGTGACGATCATTGTTGTGTTGTTGCTTTATCAACGCAAAAGCCCGCTCGCATTCATGATTTTCGGGCAGATCCGCAAAGTGTGGCAACGGTCTCCATCTTCATAAATAAAAGAGTCATGTGGGGGAGAAAAGAAACGAGGATGGACCAGGGAGAGTGAATTTCTAAGGAGAGGTTTCGCTCGCCTTTCTTTTTTCTCTTCTTTTTTTGTCTTTTTCCTTTATTTCTGTATACCTACTTGATGAGTGATCATAGGCTCAGGCACATGCGGAGCCAACCCAACATGTCGTTGTCTCCAAGCACTCATGTTACAACATCCCACGCTGTCGTACAACCTATTTCAGGGCAATCCCGTCCAAAGGAAGTACTCAGTCGGACTCAACATAAACTCTTGCTTCAACGGCAATCGTACTTGGCCGACGACAAGGACTACCTTGACCACCCACACAATATGCGCAGGCTTACAAAGGAACTTGATCGGGTCAATCGGGAATATTGGTCTGTAAGGCAGTTTGAGGATCCCATGGCAGAATCTTTTCGTCGAGTTATCATGGGCGGCAGCGCCGGCTCGCCACCACCAACTTCTTTACACCATCCTCCCCATCTCCCTCCCAGGTTACAACGCTGTTCGTCGGCTCACACCTTTATTACTGTAAAATCAAACGATCGTGGGTTTTTAAACAGACTCTTTTCAGCATCCCCGCCACAATCCAAATAAACTAATTAGTTAGTGATTGTTCGGCACATCCCCTGTCCTCCCGATCTTGTCGCTCGGATAACTTTTTCCACTGGAACTATGGATCTTCTTTGTCTTCTTATATTTATTTTAAGACTTACACATAGGAAAGAAAGCAGAGAGTTTGTGTTTGTTTGTAGAGGAAAGTATTGAAGAGAAAGAAAGGAGGATAAATAAGGAAGTTTTTGGAGTGCTGGCAATTTTTAATATAGAGAGAAGAAAAGAGAGAAAAAAAGAATTTGTTGGTATGAAATAAGATGATGATTAAGCCCAGACGCGTAGAGTCGCATCCCAGCTGCCTGTACATAGTGCCATGCCGTCGCCGGATACGCCGAGACAAGACACACGGTTCTCATGAGCTGCGAGAACGCCGACACGTTCGCCTTTGAGGGTATCCCAAACATTGCAAGTGTAGTCGTCGTAACCGCCGAATAAAAGACGTCCCGATACTGAGAAATCAATCGTTGTAATACCGCAAAGAATCGACTCGTGTGAATATACTGCAAGCTCGCAGTCTGCGCGCAGATCAAACAATCGACAACTAGCATCGTCCGAGCCTGTGGCGAATGCTTCGCCGTTGGGGAAAAACTGCACGGCATTCACATCGGATTCATGACCAACAAAGGTTTGCACACATCGTCTGGTTCGAATATCCCATACTTTGGCAGTCGAATCGCATGCTCCGGTTACAAACACGTTGGGATCAGGTCCTAGTGACAAGCTATATTTTTTTGGTGAGTTTATTCGCGGGCGTTTTCGGTCACATTTTTTTTACCCCCGTTACCTCATAACATCGTTTGAATGATCTGCAAATTCTTCAATCTTGACTCCAGCGTCGATATCCCAGAGCATACACGTTTTGTCACCGGAGGCTGTCAAAATTTGTCTGTCGTTAATGAATCGGCAGCAGCTGAGGTAGCCCGTATGTGCTGACAATTCACGAGCAGGACGTGCTGGACCGTCTCTCGTTCTGAGGTTGTAAATGGAACAAATATTATCGAGACCACCGCATGCTACAAGGTTGCCGGATGGTGAATAGGCACAGGTCATGACCCAAGACGATCTCAGTGGGATAGCATGGACCTTGTTTGACGAATAAGCATCCCAGACAATCAATTTGCCGTCCTGCGATGCGGACACGACGTGTCGCTTATCTGTTGCCCAGTGCATCGAGTAAATTTTCGCAAGGTGTCCTTTTAAAGTTCGACGCGCTTTCATAACGATTCGGGGCAGAGGTTCCACGTCTTTAGCCATTTCTTGCACTATACAGAGTCGTCAGAATTTTTAGCAAAACATATTTCGAGTCTCGGAGTACTTGCAGGTCGAGTCCGCAAGCGCTTCTTTTCGCTGCTTAATTCGGTCCTTGAGCGCTTCGGCTTCTCGTCGTGCAGCTGCAATTCTCTCGGGAATGTCGCTATCGTTGGAGTTCATTGATCGAGATGAAGGTTGGGAAGCAAGGAGTTGAGACGAGAGCAAGGAGCCAGGTAGTCAAAGAAGGGGGCAAAAGAAAATAGGGGTGGTATATATCACGTGTGGTCGACAAAGAGGAACAGGGTAAGAGAGAAAGAGAGAAAAAAGGAACAGGAAATGGAAGTGCCCGACCTTCAGGATCGGTTTTCGCCCCCGAAACAACTTTGGGTTACTCAAAAAACCAACCTTCTTGCTTTCCATCAGCAATGCATTCTACTTCTTCCCTTTTCTCCGCTCAGCGTCTGCCCGCGCCGCAAGCATATCGAAAGAGACAGCGTCAAAAACCGTGACAAAATCGGCGTATCCAGGATGCAAAGAAGGGGGGGATCAGGAAAAAGTTTTTAGTAGTGAAAAAAGCTTTGTCTCGCCCATGGTGACACCAGAATTCATTCGCTTGCTTCTTGTCGACACCATTGCGTAACATCATGGCGTTGTGTCCACCGAAGCAAGTAATTACTCAATACCCACGTTACTAGTCCATATATCACTTTTCTTTTGCCTTATGCAGTATGTATGCTTTTAACCAGGAATAGTCGTAACTTCCCCATTATTAGGTGATGTAGTGAACCATTTATTTCACCTTATGTAGACTTATTCCATGGAAAAGAAAAAAAAGAAATGCTGTCAACAGCTTCTGCTATGGAACATATGAACCTAATGCTTATAAACTTGAAAGCACATAGCAGTCTGTTATTTCAAGAAGGCCCTGCCTGCCACGTCGGCCGAGGCTGTGGATCTGTCAGTACTCCAGGGCTGATAGCCACAAAAGGAACCCCAATCCACTCACAGAGAAAAAAAAACTGACGTCGATTGTACAGAATAAGATGATACTGCTCAATAAAATGTGTAAAATGCCAATAATTGGGAGTCGTTAAGAGCAATCAAAAGATACTAGTGCTGAATGGTGAAGACATCGCTTGATACAACGAACGCATTTAATATAGGTCGACATTCGATTTCTCAGGAATGAGATATTCAGGGTTTCTATATATGTATACTACTGTATATGCAATCTTTAATGGTCAGTAACAATAAATGTTCATTGTACTATATCTCAAGAGCTTACGCCGGTATAGTAATACGCGACAATGGGCATCGTGATCGAAAAGTACTTTCATATCCTTCAATATATTCAAAGTATAGATAGCACACAGTTATCTGATGGATTAGAGCTTCTTTTCAGATACCAACTGGAGTGTACTGCACTCGGTTGCTTATCATATAAAAGAATGTGTATATTGTTCATACAATGTTTCACGGCGTCATCGTTTTCGATTTCACTGTCCTCTCGGAGAGACTCTTTTTCTTTCTTCCTTTCTTTCTTTCTTTCTTTTCTGTACTTGATATGGCTTATATGCTTAAACCACTGCAAGGTAAAGATGATGCTCTCAGGCATCGTTGGATAGAGGACATAGCGTCCGACTCAAAATGATAATGCCTATATCCAAGCTGCTGCAAGCTATTAATATATTATGTTCTTGACCTGTGCAGGAAGGCAGTCGAAAATTCTGTGGAGAAATACACAATCCGCTGCTACGAGACCTAATTAAATTGATGTCTTTACGTGGAAGGTTAGTTTACAATGGATTGCAATGGATTCTGTAACTATACTTGTACTAGCGTATGACTACGCGATTCTGTTATACAACGGCTTCTTGCTGCACAGGCGCTACAGGCCATGTCCAGCACAGAATTTCACAAGAGGCATGGCCAAAGATGACGACACTAGGCCAATGATCCAGAGTCAACAAAGGATATGGAATCATCTGCGAATGAAGGCAGAAACCGAAAACTGAAGATCGAATATATACCTCGCTCGCGGTGGGCGCATTTCATCCGATATCGCGGATGAAGATGCACATGTTTGTAAAGTATCAATGCTCAACTGACAAATCAACTAAGTCAACATGTTACTACTGGAAAACTGAGGACACAGATATCTCCGAGAAGCCAGACATAAGAAGGCCATTTCAAATATGAGAATTATGTATGTTAAAAGGTTCTATCACGATACACTGCATTGCATCTTACTGTTTACTCCCAGGTCACTGAACTTCATATTCAAGTTCAATGCCATAGCTGATGACAAGTGGGAAGGATCATACACTGCTCACAAAACAAATCGCAAAGGGAATATACCAGTTGTCACCTTGATCGAAATTCTCAAGGGACAGCCGCCTTTTGACGAAGGCTTTCAAGAAGTCGACAAGCAATGTGTTCTTTGATGCTGGCAAATACAGTTGGCTAGTATTATTTTTTCATCAGACAGAAAAGTTTCTCATACTAAATCTCGATTGATAGGCTTTGCGAAAAGGTGCCTCGAATGCTCGCACAGTAATGCATGACAACGAGGGAGAAATTCTGGATTGGCGCACAATTGAGCAGCAGTTGGCCATAAGCAACATCCTGCGTGCCATCGGCCAAAACTGTTGAACTGGCAAGCAGACCATATTACCGAAGAAGAAACCTTCTGCAGACAGCACGTCCAGGAGATAATCGATTACTGCATCAGCTATAAATTTGGTGTGAAGTTCAACTGGCAAGCTACTTGAAAGACCAACAATTTCCAAGTATTTACATAGCTTTTTATAGGAGTGCCTTGTCGTTGCAGAGCGATCTAAACCCTGTAACCAAAAAATGCCCTGCATTGCGAAGCGAAAACAGTCCGCTAACTCTAGTAATGCCAGACTTTGTGGCATCAATTACCACTGCCAAGGAGCTCGTCATCTTTGATATTATTGCCATTGAAATTAAAAAATCTCTGGTCAGAATAGGACAGCTCGTAAGTGATGAATGCAAGCTTGCTAACGAACTGGAGAAGATGATGATTAGACTGGTGCAAGACGAAGTACCATCTCCTAAAGTCTGCGGTATTTTGGTGAAGGGCAAGTAAGCTGGGTTGGAAGATCTGATATATACTGCCTGGTTACTGCTTCGAAGCCTTAGGTTATGAGTGCACCACGTATATGAGGGGCCTGGAATATGAAGGCATATTTCGCTTCATTCAGCTCGGACGTTCTCATTTGCTGCGAGGCAAAGAAGATCTTTGCAGCTTGCCAACGATCGTCATGCACTGTCGTCCGAAGTGGCAGCCGCGACAAGAAGAACAAAGTGGGCGCGACCTTCCTTCGGCAAGCAGGGCCGAGTCGTAATGAAATGAACAGCATAAAGATATTTTCTATATTCCTTCCATTCATTATGCAAAATGCGTACAGACCATTATGGTCATCTAAACTACTTGATTACGGCAAGAATACATATACCTTTAAGAATGTAATGTAAGTACTCTCAGTCAATATGCGCACGTCTTGCTCTTCAATTCGTAAAGATGGAAAGAACTATGCAATGATCAGGTATCATGCCCTCGTGAACTAGTAACCTATAGCTCTTAGCACGCAGAAGCAAGAGATTGACACGAAAGCGCTTGCTGTTGTCAAACTGCAGCAAAAAGGCGCATTCAGAATGTATAAAAAGGTACCAAACGCGCATTTAGTAGCAGGGATTCTGTGATTCTGTGATTCATTGATTCATGATAACACCAGAGTTCATTCCTTTTCTATCTGTCATAACTATCGCGTGACATTGCCCTGTGCCCGAAGCAAATGCTCAATCACCACGTTGATAGCCCAGACCCATTCTTCCTTTTCTTGCTTGCTTTTAGCCAGGAACAGCCATAATTCTCCATCCGCTGCAAAGAATTGTTTGCTATCCTTGTAGACTGTAAATCTCTTGCGAGAAGGGCTGTAGATCCGTCGACTTTGAGGCTTCCATAATGTAAAGATGCAATCGTCGCTGCTGTCGGCAGTTGCAACGCCGTCACTGAAGATGCGTTGTCGTGGGATATCCGCGAGACCAATAGAATCAGGGTGCTCCGAGAACACATAGCAGTCTGCTATTTCAAGAAAGCCTTTCCTATCATGGCCAGCTGTGTGGATTGGCTGGCAGTCCACCACTGACCGATCGTATTTGTTGTAAAAAAGCAAGCATCCGTCAAGCGTTAAAACGAATATCTTCTTGGTAAATGTCCCTCGCGATCGTGGTTGAAAATACATCGTTCCCGTTTTCTTAGTTGGATGAACAAAACTAATCAATCTTCCATTCTTTGCTTTCAGATCGAACAATTGATACTTACCGCAATATCTCGGCATTGATCATAACAGCAGTAACTCCATATACGTGTATCCACGAATGTCTTTTCTCTGTGCTGTTGTTTTTCGTCCACAAATATTCGGTCACCACAGTGCGCCAATATTGGTTTTGAGCATGTGCATCCCTCTCGGCTTCCGAGTGTGCTCGCCAGTAAATGACCAATTTGGCTAATCGATGCACCCATTCTTCACATGCTACGTTTGTAG
The DNA here is from genome assembly GCA_000611695.1 of Rhizomucor miehei CAU432. Lineage (NCBI taxonomy): Eukaryota > Fungi > Mucoromycota > Mucoromycetes > Mucorales > Lichtheimiaceae > Rhizomucor > Rhizomucor miehei. The sequence continues at coordinate 84,702 of KK100140.1, read as the reverse complement.
CAGCCTAGCTGTAATGATTAGCCATTACACAGAACACTTGACCTTCATAAATGATTGTACCTGTAGCTTGATTACAAGACCGTTTTGCATAATTATCTCTATCCGTGCTCTGCCTCCATGGATGTACCGCTGCTGGCTCGATCGCAGTAACTCTGATGTTTCCTGTGCCAAATCCTCGTTCGACATATCTTCTTCGTCGTCCTCGTTATCCTCGAATGCACGCCGTACGTAGGACACTTCAGTCAGATCAATAACTCCCGATGCATGTCGGAGAAGATTCATCCGCCTATCGACTTCTTTTTGCACCAACTCGGCAGAATCCTGCTTGAAACAAGTTATGACCTGAAGCCACTGACTATCATCATGGTTCTTCACATCAGGAAGTGATGCTTGCGACCGTGGTATATAAAACAAAAACTGATTAAAGGATGCAAAGTAATATTTGCGCTTTGCACGAGAATTGCTGGTAATGGGTTTTCCGTGGAAGTTAGTTAGTCGCCACAAAAGACCTTCGACTGCTGGTGGTTCCTGCATTTCATGTTCAGTAGAAGTTCGCACGTATTTGGACTTTATTCCAACAACCTTAAGAACTGTATCATCATGCAAGACGATCTGTGATGGTGTATGCTCAATTGGCAAAATTTCCAGTCGATGCGTCTAGACATTCTTATAAGGTTAGTGAGAAACCCAACTAGTATTTCACCACCTATCACATATACTAAACCTGCTCAATGTGCTGCGGACCGACAACCAAATCAACTCGTCTTCCATTATTGAAGCTGTTTCGCCAATACACCCATTCAATGCGATTTTCTCGTCGCCAGCATATATCCAAATCCGAGCGCATAAGCGTTTTGTGTTTGTCTCCATCCCATCCACCTTCTTTCCGTAAAACTGCTAGGGTCGCTTCCTTGACATCATCCAGAGTAATGTCGTATCGAACACCTTCATCGCTGCTTGCAGCCTCTGCTAACGGCAAATGTACTTGTACGCCCAAAAACGGCACATTCACTTCGCACCAAGGCGAGCATGTCCGTTTGGCTGTGGATGGTAAGATCTTGTAAAGCGCTAGGTACCACATTTTACATTCGATAACAGACCGCGCACGGAAAGTGAACGTTATATATTCTTCTCGACTGCTCGTTGCATAGCGCAAGCAGAACGAGTAATCCAAAGGGGAAACCAGAAATAATTTCAATTCCTTGGCTCTCTGCAAAGGGACCTGGTGCTCCAACCGTTTCTCTGGCCATGATAATGCCTAGAATGTTACAAGTGAGATATATCAATTACTTTGCAGCTGTAATGGGTCAAATTGTAAGAATGCTCACTGGTGAACTGTAGATTGCCAGGTATTCCGACGTAAGGACCACCTTTTGCTGCCGCCAGCCTTCCTTTAGCGCATTATAACGCGCTTCTCGAGACGCCTTGTACCGCACGGGTTGGTCTGCTCCACCACACGCGCTCACGGTACGTTTGCATAGCAAGGTGCCCTCCTTTAGAGTTCTTTCCTGATTGATCCCAGTTTGTGTGGCTAAGTCCGTGGAGTACCGGATGGGAGGAAGAAAAATGATACCAGACTTGCGCCAAAACAACGAATTCGGGTCATCCAACAAGCGACGAGAGACCGATGATTTCTTTTGCAAAGTGCCCGAGGCTTTGGCATTTTCTGAAGCGGATGCATCCAATGATATGCGGGGCAAGACGTCTGCATGATTTGATTTTCGACCCAGGTCGTCGTCTTCAGCGTCAGCCTCAGCAAGGACAGCCGCGCCGTTGCGGGAACTGGAAGCTAATGCATTTGACAACACCGGCGACTCAAGTCTGTCACTCAAAGAAGAAGCTACTTTTAGTTCTCACAAGCCAAGCGCAATGCTGCGGGTGCGCCTTCGCGCTGCCTACAAATTCTTGCCCGGGAACGGAGCTGCCGACTTCACCGTGGGTTCTTCATGGCGCCAAGGATCAATGTAGACTCGAGTGGAACACGCTTTTCTATGGGCGCTCCTAAGCTGCGGATCTCTCGTAGGAGACATTCTGCGTGTCACTGATAATGAAGAGGCGAAATCCAGACGAACATATAGACAGAAGACGGAAGCTTTTTCTCGGCAGCCGGAAGATTCCTAGGTCCGCGCCCTTTGCTTTACGCAGGTAACAAGCAACGTACGTAATAAAGCGAACACAGATAGTGCACCAATTTTCTTTCGGTATAGCGAAGACAATTCCGCAAAGGTCCAAGAATAGCATGCGACTAGCTGACGACCATCCAAAGCAAATGATCTTTCATCCTTCAGTATCTGCGGTCCCTTTCTTCATCGGATTCTCTCTTGCTACTACGCGAAGATCGACGAGGAGAACGCGATCCGTTGCGGTTGCGCTCACGTCTTGGAGGAGTGCGCGATCTGCTGCGATGACGCAAACGTCTTGGACTACGGGAACGTCCACGGTCTCTTGATGATCTTCTACCGTTTCGTTTCTCTCTATGTGAAGCAGAATTGTCAATATATGCAAATAGCCTACAGAGTATTGACTTACGGGCAGTCTCGAGCCAAGTGTCCAGTGTCTCCACAGTCACTAAAGACGATTAAATACTTGGATTAACAAGTTTTGAATGCCTATAAACACTTACAAGCAACGGTTTTCATCGAATCTCATGGCCCTGTCACCACTAATTTCGTGCAGTTGAGCTTTTGCATTTTTCAATGTGGATCACAGTAATAACATTCTGCTTACCGTCCTGTTGGAATAGAACTACCGGAAAAGGGGTCAGCAACATTCCAAATAAAAGACCCTATGCCCTTCTCACCATTCTCTCGCACTGCAGTTCGATAAGTACTAGTCGTGTTAGCAACAAGCTTTCCATCAATAAAACAATACTTACATGTGACCTACTCTGGCATTTAATAAGCATGAAGGGAAATATAAGGCCAAGAGACTTACCTGGATCACCACAGTTGTAGCATCTTTCTACCGATCCTCCGTGCATACGGTGAGGCGCTGGCGGACCTTTTCTAGCGTACTCCACCTGCCCAAATTGCATTACAGACTTGACCCTTTGTTACAATATAAGCAGATTACATACACCAATTCGGTCGCCTTCAAGCTTGTATCCATTGTATTCCTTAATCGCATCAGCCGCATCTACAGTGATGTTTACATACATTTACATTGATCGAGACTTCTCTTTAACTTACCTCTGGGATCCTATTTTATTCAAGAAATATCAGAGACTCTAGTCAAATCACCTGCAGAATGGAAACAACTGCAAATATACCTCATAGTCTATGAAAGCATAGTCTTGCTGTTTCTCCAATGAGCTCACTGTTGCTTTAAAAATGTAATAAACATACCCTTATGAGGCAGTTTGTAACTCTTCCAAGGCGGGAGAAGAGCTTCTCCAAATCACGCTCACGGACGTATTTGTTCACATTCCCTGAATCCAGTTAATCAGAAACCAACCAAGCAACAAAAAAAAGCAATGAGGGAGATAACGTACTGACATAGAGGCGACGAAGACGTCTGCTTCCTTCGCTGCGACCACGTTCGTACATTTGCAACACGGTTGGAAAAGAAGGGGGTGACGGAATGACCTGCCTAAAAAAGGGCTGCACTTCAATTTCTCTTGAATCACACCTTTCAACGCTTCCCCTCAAGAATGTCTTCTCTGGCGGACGAGCTAGCAGCCGATTTGGACTTTTCCGACGAGGAGCAGGAGTCTCCTCATAGCGAGAATGAAGAGAGACAGGAAGAGCAGGACGTACAAATGGAAGAATCCGAGTCTCCTGGCAAATCCGGCGATCGATCAAATTTGGCAGCTTCAAGCGATGACAGTATACATGCAGTTGCAAAGTTCTTGCACAGCAAAGAGACCCAGGATATACTCAAGGTTTGCATGTCATTGCTCTGAGGAGAGATATAAGGCTAACTTTTTGCATTGGGACGGTAGAAAATCGATTACTACAAACAAAGAGATCAAACCGCAGCGAATGCCAAGGCTCCTACAGAAGGCGACGAAGAATACCACCTTATTGTAAATGCAAACAGTATAACGGCTGATCTAGATGCTGAAATACAGACTGTCCACAAGGTAAAGTACAGGAGAGTATTTGGTCTTGTACTATTGTCTAACATGATACTTAGTATATACGAGACCATTATGCGCCACGTTTTCCCGAACTTGAATCACTAGTACTCAACGCAATGGATTACGCTCAAACGGTCAAAATCATCGGCAACGATATGGATCTCAGCAATACGAACCTTAGATCTATCCTTGCCCCAGCTACCATCATGGTCGTTACTGTGACAGCGTCAACAACCAGCGGTCAACCATTATCATCTGAGGAATGGAGAAAGACAGAGGAAGCCTGTGATATGGCTTTGGAGCTAGATGCTGCACGAAGAAAGGTAAAGATTAAAGACAACTAGAAAGTATTGTATGAGACCATTCATATCGCTTGTTTAGATTATTGAATTTGTCGAATCAAGAATGACGATCATTGCCCCAAATTTGTCAAACGTTGTTGGCAGCTCCACAGCAGCGAAACTACTAACAGCTGCGGGAGGTCTCCTTGCATTCTGCAAGATACCAGCATGCAATGTTCAGGTATGTAATTGAAAATGTATGATCATTTTCGTTGCCAAAAACTGATATGTGCTATTTGAAGGTGCTAGGAAACAATAAAAAGGCAAACACTGGCTTCTCTCGAGCGAGCGTTGAAAGACATACGGGGTACATATACAACTCTGAATTGGTCTTATCTGTACCCTCCGATTTACGACGAAAGGTTACAAAAATTATAGCAGCAAAGTGTGTCCTTGCGGCTAGAATTGATGCACAACACGAGTCGCCAAACGGTGAAAAGGGTCAAAAAATGAGAGAAGAGATTAACCAAAAGATCGAAAAGCTCCAAGAACCACCACCGACCAAGGTAGTAAAGGCGCTGCCTGTGCCTGACGAAGGTCCAAAGAAGCGTAGAGGTGGAAGAAGGTATGCTATATATAACGTCAAATACGAAAAGAAACAATTGCGGTACTAATATTTGATTGTGTTCAGGGTACGACGAATGAAGGAAGCATATGCAATGACAGAACTCAGGGCTGCTCGTAACCGTATGGCGTTTGGAGAGCCAGAAGAAGAAATTGAATATGGTGATGAAACGGAAGGTCTTGGTATGGCTGTCAAGCAAGTTGGCAAGATCCGAGCGTCTGTCGCGGACACACGAAACAAGGGTAAGTTGAACGTTTGCTTAACTCTCTAAAGGTTTTTAGTACTCACAATATTTGTCATATAGTCAAAGCACCCAAACTCAAATCCTACAATACTTCGGGTACAACTTCTGGTCTTGCTTCTTCCCTATCCTTCACACCTGTCCAAGGCATCGAGCTCGTTGATCCGACTGCCGCGGCGGAACGTGTCAAGAAAGCCAATGAAAAATACTTTGGAGACGGCGCATTCTCTATAGTGAAGAAATAAACTTGCTCTATCCATGTATATTATACTCCTCGTATCCAAAATGGCTGTCTTCTGAGAACCCGTTATTTTGCATGTTAATGACTAGGACGGTGACACCAAGTTGTTCGAATTGAGGTGACACCAAACTCAGTTGTGCGAATGAATCCTCTCTTCCACTGGCCCTTCCTTTAGATTTAATCATGTCTACTCGACATGCACGAACTGCCGACAAAGCTCTGAATGAGCGACTTTCAAAGATCTTGAAGGAACTGCTGAAGCAACCGGCAAATAAATATTGTGCTGATTGCAAGCGAAAAGGTACACACATCCAAGCAACAAGCACTCCTTTCCCGGTATATCTCATTTGGTTGCGGCGAAACAGATCCACGATGGGCATCTTGGAACATTGGCATCTTTGTATGTATCCGATGCTCCGGTATTCACCGCTCTATGGGAACACACATTAGTAAAGGTAGCTTTCAGAAAGTCGGCTTTAATCGCTTCATCTCTCTGATTGGAACGTCTCTGTAGTCAAGTCAGTAGATCTCGACACCTGGATACCAGAGCAAGTCGAGAACATGCAGCGATGGGGCAATGAACGAGCAAACAAGTAAATATCCGAGTGACTTTGATGGAATTAGTTTGGCTTTTAAGTGTAATTTATCCCGCTCCTAGGTACTGGGAAGCCAACTTGAAAGATAGGCGACCATCCGAAAGTAACATTGACATGTGGATCCGTGCAAAATACGAGCAGAAACGATGGGCCATGAAAGGGCCTATACCTGATCCGAGTACTTTGGGTGGGGATGACCTAGAGGTAAATGAAGAAGAAAAATATATGTATGGGAATCTTGCTAAGTCGAGATAATTGTCGACGCAGACCCCGTCGTCACCAGCATCACCTCAAAGGGCCTCTCAAATAACAACGACTACTACTACCATAAAGAAAGATTTCATTAACTTGGATGATTTTCTCGGTTCTCCATCGAGTTCGCCAGCACAATCAGCAAAATCCACTCCTTCGGCAGCAGCCCAACTTCAGGGCGCCGATTTCTTCTTAAGCAACCCTTCACAACCTGCAAAGCAGCCTGCAGCTTCAGCAGCATCAACAGAGCAGCATGGAGGGGCCGAGGTAAAAGATCCCCAAACGTTCTGGAAAGAGTGGCCAGGTGGTGCCTGTGGGATGATGCCAGTGCCCATCGAAAGACCGGAAAGTTGCTGTTGGTAGTTTGACATATTGTTGAGGTATCCGCCATTAGCGGATGATTTCAAGTCCAAAATCCTATCTCTCTACAACCAAACACCTCCAGCCGCTACTACCTTGAACAATAACGCTAATGGCGGATACCTCAACAATATGTCAAACTACCAACAGCAACTTTCCGGTCTTTCGATGGGCACTGGCATCATCCCACAGGCACCACCTGGCCACTCTTTCCAGAACGTTTGGGGATCTTTTACCTCGGCCCCTCCAGCACAACAGCAGACGGCTGCTCTTCCACAAGGTGGTCAATTTTTCATATCTGCCTCCAACGGATCTCCAGGTCCGGGAAAGAAGCAGCAACAACAGCCCGCATACGAGTAAGTTTGAATATTCATATTTGGTGACTATTCAGTCATCCCACTCACATAATGAAATATGCAGCGCATTCGCCGATCTATTGAAATAGATTAGAAGTCTTTGTCATACGTCTGCTTATAGATAACTTTTGTTTTCCAAAAGCATTGAAGCTTTCGAACAAGCCACTACCATTCTCTCTTCATCCATTTTTCTATACTATTTTCTGCAATGGGACGAAGAAACGTGCGTGGGTTGGATGAAAAGCCGGCAAGCGACAATCCTGATTCGCCCTTCCCCATGCCAGTGGCAATGTGGGACTTTAAACACTGCGATCCTAAGCGATGTTCAGGCGTCAAGCTTGTAAGGATGAACATGATAAAGACGCTTAAGCTCAACCAGCGATTCCGTGGGATTGTGGCGAGTCCCGTAGGAGAGAAAGCCGTGTCGCCAGCCGATCGACGCTTGGTAGAATTGTACGGTGCAGCTGTTGTGGACTGCTCCTGGGCTCGCATAGACGAAGTCCCATTTTCGAAAATACGAGGACCTACCGATCGCCTATTGCCATACCTAGTTGCTACCAACCCTGTAAACTATGGACGACCGTGGAAGTTGAACTGTGCCGAGGCACTCGCAGCTACCTTTTACATTACTGGATTTCCCGAGTACGGCGAAGCATTAATGTCCAAATTCAAGTGGGGCCATGCTTTTGCAAAAGTCAACGGCGAGTTACTGGCTCGGTACGCCAAATGCAAAGACTCTGCAGAAGTTGTCGAAGTCCAAAACGAGTATCTCAAGAAGATCGAAGAAGATGAACAGCGGAGACGAGAAGAGGAAGAGGAAGATGATGATGATCCATTATTGTTCAGAAACACAAATCGAGACAACAATCTTTACGGGGACAGTGAAGGTGAAGATGACGACGATGATGATGACGATGATGAAGAGGAAACGACTGAAGATGAAGACGAAGATCACGATAATCACAGTGATGACAATGAACTCACAGAAAAGCTTTCCAAAGCACGCATTCATTAAAGAGATACCCATTTCACGTTCCTCATTTTATCGAATGACAAAACATAGCCAATTTACAAAAGAGTCTCGTAAGGGACGGGGTGGATCTCCTGGGGCTCGTTGTCCTTGAAGGAAACGGTGTGGGCCTCACGGGGCTGAGCAGGGATACGCTTAAGGAAGACCTTTTCTGTAATACCGAAAGTAATTCGCATGAGTAATCTGGCATATATTTTTTAGCATGATGGCTGATCGATACATACCGCCCTTCTCCTTGGCAGCTTTCTTCTTGGCAGCGTTCTCCTTGACACGGTCCAAGAATTCCTGACGGCACTTGGAGTGCTTGACGTGTTCAACGCGGATGTTGACACGCTTCTCGATGTAGCGACCGCCAACACGCTTGTAGACGATCACACCAACGGCAGAGGGAGTGACGTTGTAAACGACACCAGTGCGTCTGTCGTATGTATGTTAACAAAAGCTGTACTCCTCCTGTCTGTAATTGGATCTATGACTTACCCGTGGTAGAACTTGTGGGGCATACCCTTCTGGACAGCACCGTTGGCCTTAATGTCGACAATGTCACCGACCTTGTAGGTCTTCAAGTAGGTCGACAAGGGGATGGCGCCGTGCTCGCGGAAGTTGCGAGCGAACATGTGGCGAGTGCGAGCGCGAACTGGAAGCAGACGAGTGTCATGAGATTTCTGTCCTGTCGATCGACATGCCGTCCTAATTTCGAATACTTACGACCGTAGGAGTGCGGCATACTAATAGCAAAAGAGGTATTGTTAGAGGTGCATTTCGTTACTACCGTCTATCGAACTTACTTTGTCTAGACTTGCACGAGCAGAAAGAGAGGGAACACCACACAGGCCTCCGCAGACAAAAATTTTGCAAGTGTCTCTAAGCCTCTAGACAAAAAATTTTTGTATTGAGGGGCGGTCGGATCCTTTGGTTTCTTCCTCTTTTCCTCCTTCAGTCACTTTACTGATCATGACCGGCGCGTCACGCACTTACAGCAAAACCTACAAGGTTCCCAAGCGTCCCTACGAATCTGCCCGTCTCGACCAGGAACTCAAGTTGGTCGGTGAATACGGTCTCAAGAACAAGAAGGAAGTCTGGCGTGTCGGCTTGACCTTGTCCAAGATCCGTCGTGCTGCTCGTGAGTTGCTCACTCTCGACGAAAAGGATCCCCGTCGTCTTTACGAGGGTAACGCCCTTATCCGCCGTCTTGTCCGTATTGGTGTCTTAGACGAAACCCGCATGAAGCTCGATTACGTCTTGGGTCTCAAGATTGAAGACTTTTTGGAACGCCGTCTCCAGACTCAAGTCTTCAAGTTGGGTCTTGCAAAGTCCATTCACCACGCCCGTGTCTTGATCCGTCAACGTCACATTCGTGTTGGCAAGCAAATTGTCAACGTTCCCTCTTTTATTGTCCGTTTGGTATGTATAACAGAGGATAATTCGTAAATGTTCTAGGGTTACTGATTACTTGCACTTTTTATAATAGGACTCTCAAAAGCACATTGACTTTGCATTGAGCTCTCCCTACGGTGGTGGTCGTCCTGGTCGTGTCAAGAGAAAGAGAGCGAAGGCTGCTGAAGGTGGTGATGGCGAAGAAGAGGACGAAGAGTAAACATCTTCTTCAAGCCCTGTTGTATGAACCTTTGCATCCCATTAATAAAAAAAGATGTCCACAATATGTGGTTACTTCTTTGGGGTTGCAAAGCACCTGTGCATATGAAAAGTATCGCACAGTATCATGGCAACTTGGCTTCCTGCTTGGTCTAGTCGAGTCAATCGCGTGTGTGGGGTGTGTAAAGGTAAGAAGATTGGAATGGTATGCAAAGTGTATGTTATGGCATTGTCACGGGCTGCTGCAGCCCTGATTTGACAACGTTTTTGTGGCGATGTAAGTCGCTCGAGATCTTTAACGTTGAAAGTTACGTCGCTGCAATTCTCTTCTTCTGATGATGCGTTAGAAACCCCAACGCACACACACACTCGCAGAAGCCTGTAGGCTATTGCTATTTAAGTGTATGCCATGGTACTTTTGCGCGAACACGTATGCCTAAATGGTGCTTTGCTTATCGTTTGTTGTATCGCGTGATGAGATCTTTCTCGAGTTCAGTTTTCAGTTATTATCCTTCTTCGATGAATACAGATTGTATCCCACAATTTCTTGATTAGCAATGCATATGACTTTTGCTCGAATTAATCTTTTGAAAAACGAGATGGTAGTGCCTAGTACTGTACCCAATGATCTTTGTATGAACGTCTTTACAAAGGAATAAGGATATTGAGTCTCAATTAAAGTTAACGTACGTCATCCAGAAACGTAACATAGTCCCTTCAAGACTAAAGATTGAAAGAAAAGGAATCTATTATGTTTGTTAATTGTATATCACTGGTATTGATTTGGAGAGGAAAAAGAGCAACGTGATTTTTACTCGTCGCCAAGCAGTTCAACTTTTGAATGGCCTGCATTAAGATAATATTATATTGTACTATAGCTAATGCAAAATAAGTATGCTATATAAGAGAGAGAGAGAGAAATGTGTGTGTCTGTTTGAGAGTATGGTGGAATAGATGAATGTTTTTTTAAAAAATAGGGGGATTGGATGTAAAGCAGGAAGAAGGTTGTTTGTTGGGTAATGATGATTTTACAAAGCAAAGAACTGTTCTCCGTTCTTTTCGAGGCGACCACGCGCGCCGAGGGAGACACGGATATCATAGATGAGATCGTTCCATTCTCTCCAGAGAGAACGCTTGCCAAAGATCAAAAAGAGCCAGACACCGACCAAGCTGACCAAAGCTTCAGCGGTGACCATGAGACCAAAAGGTGGCATGTGGCTGCTGATGGGTGCCAAACAGTCGTCCTGCGTGTTGCCAGGTCTAAGCATGCATTCCATCCATGCATACAGGGCGTTGTCATCGTTGGCAAGGCTTGACATGCGGTTCATTTGCGTAAAGTAAAAGAGCTATAAATAAGATTTAATGAGCTATTATATCCCTTTCAGAAAAACGATTGCAT
>KK100140.1:48520-59610 GCA_000611695.1 Rhizomucor miehei CAU432 | reverse complement strand
CGGGGGCATGCTCCACAGAAAGAGCCTTCTTTTTGGCATCCTGCAACTGTTTTTGGATAGCTTTTGTGCGGCTCTCATTGTTCTTGTCCGCCTTCGAGCTTTTTGATATTGTACAAACTTCAGCAATGATATCCGAGAGCTTTGTTCAAAGGCTTGGCGCATCCAAATCCTAACATTTTCTTCGTATTCTGCGTACAGTGCAGCAGTTTTCTTCTTTTTGCGCAGGAGTGATACTGACTGCGTGTTCTTGTCATCTTGAACAGTTCTGCGTGGCTAAATGCATGCTATGATCTGAGAAGTGCAAAGAGATCGAGAATCGCAGGGTTGCATAAACGGCACCAAAAAAAACTGTACTCAAAGGCACATCGTTGCCTAGCAACGAGAAAAGCATTGTTGTGAAGGTCATAGAGAACCTGCCTTTGCCGAGTATGCGTACTTCGTCACCGAAACCTGTATATTAGGTTGTGCACTTTTGTGTACTTTCTGTACTTATAGATCCATACTTCTACAGGAGTACTACGCAGTACATAGCAGTCTATGTTGTCCAAGGATACTATTTGAGTTAGATAAACTGTTCATGCCTTTATTGGACTGCAACAATGCTGAGACGCGAATACCAGACTTCGTTTGATTATACACCTGCATTCTCGCGAGACAGACTAGATTATTTCCCTGCTCAGAAACGTATGATCAGTGGAAAGTTGCATATTATCAACATTGAATCAATGAACATATCTTGATTTCTGATATTTGGTAAGTCTGAAAGCCCATTAAGTGTTAACCATAGAGTGTCTGGACAACTACATCAAATGTTGTCTATCAAGACAATGCAATCACTTTATACTGACAGTCGGCCTGAAAAGTTATTTGCGTTAAATATGGGATTGTTGCTCTGCATGATTTACAAGTGCGCAGAATATATCACATCTTTGGGCAGTCGATTCCCAAAAACTCGAAAACTACTCTATGAACCACAAATACGAGGGGTTTTGTAATATATTTGCTCTTTCTACAAGATAGAGCCAAAGTCATGAAGGTGCAGCCAGCTTTTTCAAGCTCCTGTTGATTTCTCCTGTTCTACTGTAGTCACAGATCTATACATGTCAACTGATTCCAAGAAACAAACTTCTTCTGCGCTCGACGTCAAGAAAACAAATGACGAGACTGCAAAGTTTGGTTCTCGCCTGCTACACGACCGCGAACAAGTCTTTGAGTATAACGCATGGTAATGATCCTTAGTTGCTGTTTAGGATAGTAGAGTCCTATTACTGATCACGGCAGCATAAAAAGGGACCACGTCGAGTGGGACGAAGGACATGAGGCATATGCTCAGGCGCAAATAGAAAAACATATAAACAATCCGGTGCCACCGGAAGAACGAGAAAAATACTATGAACAACCAGCAGAGTTTTGGAACAAATTTTACGAAAAGAACGAAAATCGATTCTTCAAAGATCGGCACTGGTTACGGATAGAGTTTCCCGAACTCTTCGAGACGACACACGCGGATGTAAGTCGACAACATGCATTGCAGATATTTCAGTCAATTGATGTTGTTCCTTAGGCAGGTTCGAAGCGCATATTTGAAATTGGTTGTGGCGCTGGCAATACCCTGTTCCCGCTCTTGAAAGAAAATCAGAATCCAGAGCTTTTCGTCTACGCTGCAGATTACTCCAGCACAGCTGTGCAAGTTGTTCGTAACAATGAACTCTACGATACCAACCGAGCTCATGCGTTCGTATGGGACTTGACAAGTACTGAGTTACCAAAAGATATTGAACCTGGTTCCCTGGATATTATTGTGCTTATCTTTGTATTATCCGCACTGGCGCCTGAGCAATGGGAGCAAGCGCTTTCAAATATTAACAAGGTAAATATAAAAACTGGTGATTCATCATCATCTGGATCAATTCTAACTATATATATGCTGGTTAGCTCTTGAAGCCTGGAGGACTCGTTGTATTCCGTGATTATGGGCGGCATGATCTAGCACAACTGCGGTTCAAGGAACGACGGTTACTAAAAGAAAACTTCTACATTCGAGGAGATGGCACTCGTGTTTACTTTTTCACGACCGATGAACTTGCTTCCTTGTTCACGTCGAACGGGTTTTCTGTGCAGCAAAACGCAGTCGACAGGAGGTTACTCGTAAATCGTAGCAAAAAGCTCAAAATGTATCGTGTGTGGTTACAAGGCAAATTCATCAAAAACGCATAAGCATACTATCATGCAGAAAGCTTCTCAAATACATTGTAGCATCCAATAGACCTATTGTAGTACTGATATTGAACAGATAGATAGAAATGGCGATATATATTTTGGTATTTGGGTTTGGCGGCCATTACATACTCTACTCGTGCATATTTTACAATGGTATCATCATTTTCATCATCGTTGTCCTTGGAACTGTTGCTGCTGTTGTTGTAACTGCGTAATGTATTCGGTCATCACGTCAATCTGGCTCTGATAGTTGGTTTCGGTCGTCGTAAGCAACTCTTGCACTTTGGCGCACTCTTTTTGCAGTCTTTCATTCTCTGCAGCAAGGCGCGTATTTTCATCCGTTTCTGCTGCCACGCGTTCTTTGAGGGTATCCACAAGTCGAGCAAACCGTGCTGCTTTGCCGTCAGCCATTTGAAGCTGTTTTAAGAAAAGAATAAATCAAAAAGCCCTATGTCGACACTTTGGGATCATTTCTCTTGCCTTTTCAGTCAATTGACGTATCTGACTCTCATAATATGCTTGCAACTCCAGTTCTCTTTCCTATTTAGCACCCATTAGAAGAATATTCCAGCGTCACAAAAAAGAGAAAGTTTAGCTAACCTTGGATGTCTCCTCTTGTTTATGGTTCGATTCGGGCTTCTTTGCTTCTGCTGGAGCATCTTGTCCACTGTAAACAAACACTTCATCTTCCTCCTCCTCCTCTTCTTCTTCCTCAGCTTTTTGCTCGGTCGGATACACAAACTTTTCTTCTGAAGATTCGTTTGATAAATCGGCTTGGGTTTCTTTGTCCAAAGTCTGCTTTGGAGGCTCTTTGGCAAATTCGAGCTTTTGTTGCGTCTCTCGCAGTTGCTCATTCTTTATCACTAGTAGTTAGACTGGATCCCAGATGCCTTTCAGCGTAGAACTTTACCAGTTGTTCTATCTCCTGCTTCAGGCTTTTGTTCTCTTTCTCCAACCGTTCCAATTGCTCTGCGTTTTGCTTTTGACTCAGCTCGAGTCGAAGTTCGTCTACAGTCTTTTCGAGATCTGTTATTTTCTGCAACTGTTCAGCGGAAGCCAATTCGCTGCGCTCTTTATCTTGAGAAAGCGCTCTCAACTGCTCTGCAAAAGCATAAAGGTTAGAGATTCCTGCTAAGAATGAAAGAGCCTGAATAACACAATTGTTCGTTACCTTTTGATTCTTCTAGCTTCTTTGCGAGGGCTTCCAATTGCTCTGACCATGTTTCCGTAGAAGTTTTTAACTTGGCTGCGATTTCGTGGGGTAACCCTTTCAATGAAGTCTAAAAGCCATCAATATTTGCCTGCTGATCATAATGATGCTACCATGACTTTTACCTGTTCTCGCAGAGCATATATGTAATCTCGTGCCTGTTGCTCCAATATTTTCAATGCATCAGATGCCGGAACAACGTCCGCGAGCTTTGGCTACGTACTGTATTAGTACACTCCCGTTTTTTCTCCTTCTTGGTGCCACCAATCTTCTTACAATATCTGCCTTCTTATCTTGATTCTCCAGGTCTCCAGCCTTTGCTAGCAGGATCGCTCTCAAGCTTTCGAGTTCTGACCGTAGATCGATACCATCCTGCTTTAAGCTCGTTTCATTTTCCTTCAGAAGCCGTGATTTGCTACGTACATATATCTATTCAGTGAATATAGCTTACACCAGCGCGATAAACACGACTTACTCGGCCAGATCCAGTTTCAGCTTGTCCAATTCGTTTTGCAGAGCGGTTTTTTCTTGTTTCAATGCAGCCACCTGGTCCCTGCGGTCCTTTTGTACCGTTGAAATCTCCACTTGCAGCTCTTCGACCTGCTTCTCCAACTTCGCGATTTGTGTATGTAGTTCATTGACATGGTTGGTATAAATATGGTGGTTCTCAGATAGCTCCTCGTGCAAACGTTCTACAATCTGATAAGAATTTGAATGTTGCTAAGTAGGGAAGATAGCACAGTACCATTTTCTTCGATTTTCTTTGACAAGTCAAGATTTGCCGCATCTAATGCCTTGGTGGATCTTTCGAGTTCTTTCTTCATTGCACCTCCAAGTAGCGAAAAATGGGACCCTTTCTAAACACAACCATAAATATCATGACATAGCTGCATATCTTTGCTGCTGTCGCCGCTGACCTGCTCGTGATCCTGTACTGCTTCAATGCGTTTCGTCAACCGCTCGTTGTGGAATGCCAACAAGTCCAGTTGCTCTTGTAACTTTGAAAGAATAATACATCAGGTCTAGGACTATCAACATCCCTGACTTGCTTTACCTTCCTTAGTTCTTTTTCTTTTTCCTTGACACTGCCCTGAAGCGCGTTATTTGTCGATTGTTCCTTGGAGACGATGGTGTAAGCTAACGATAACAGCGAAGCCATGTCAAATCGCTACCTTTATAACTGCTTTCTTCAGGACAGTATGCTTGGCTTTCAAACTGAATGCTTTTGTCAGCGATCAACTACGAAGAATTCCCGCTTCACGTACCGAGAATACTCGTGCAGCAACGCTTGATGCTTTTGGGCAAGATCTTCAGCAGACGTCGGAATGGCTCCTATGAGCTCTATTAACACTTATAGCCTTGCTCACTTCTTTTGTCATCAATAGTACCTGCGTTCATGTGTGCCTGTTTGGCAAGTAGGCCGTCGCTCATCGCTGCATACAGGGTTTTGAATTAAAGGTCGGCAATGTAGCGCGGGATACAACAAGAAAGGTTCTATATGGCAAATTTAGCGCTGGCACAGAATGGAAAAAGTTTGTGGCAAAACACTTTGATGATTATGCAAAAGGACCGGCACCCAATGTGATCGAACCACAAAGGCCGGGACGAGTACAGATCTCGCGAAGTTGCAACGAGAAAGATATTGACCAAGGATTTTACAACGCAAACGATTTGGAAAAATCCAGTACAGTAGGCTGAAGTGGGGATGGGGTTGATCTTTCAAATGCCGCCGCACAACGATGGAATGTTTCAACAGATGCTGCCTTGGGTCTTGGGCTCACACGGAGATAGTATACATTATATATTATATATTATTTTTCGAAAGAATTCGCCCTTCTCTCGTATCGTACAATGGATGAAGGAAAACCTTTCATAGATTAGGCGTGTTTATGGAAAACACAAATTAAAAGTTCTACATTATTGAAACTTGCGACATCTTGTCGAGGTTAAAGAGCCTTTACAGAATAGTTGATGACAAGTCAAGTTGCGAATACTGTCTATGCCATTCAAGTATGTACACAAAAAGAGCGTGTCATAAGCAAGGTGCTAGTATTATTTGTCGGTCTATGTTACTGAATGCGTGGGCAGTCTGCATAGTCTGTGATCCTTTGTTAGGTATGCAAGATTAACATGCCGGCATAAAATACCCGAACGATGCTGTGCTAACTACCCTTATCCATCACCACGTTTCTAAACGTTATTTGAAACTAGGATGCGATGTACTATGCTACGGCAAGCAGAGGTTGCTATACAAAGCCTTTCGAGGTTTTAGCAAAGCAATACAGTGTAGCTGAATACAGTTGTCATGCGGGCGTATATATTATAGCAACAGTACCTATGTCTCATCAAGTGATATTACATTTGCATTCAGCAGACCACAAATAAAGTAACCACGCCGAGAAGAAATATAGTTAGTCGTGAGACCAAAACCATTTACGTAGAGGTATACATGCATAGATGGAAAGGCGTTTAAAAGTACATACTATGTCAAAATGCAAGGTGGATATAGGTGACCACATTTGAATAATCTAGGTTACAAAATTCAGATTAGGTTATTTCGGACGGCCCAGCGCAGCGAACATCGTGTTACACACGCATTCATCACAAATTCATACAGCTGCCACCTCTGCCAGCTCTTTATGAAGATGGAACAGTGGAAAATGCAAGCCCACTAGACAGGCTATCAGAGATGACTGTAATGTGGTCTTAGCGTATTTTGCAATGAACAGTACAGTTGAAGTCCCCTGAAGAAACCAAGCGAGGAAAGAAAAGATGAGTATATATTCAGATAATCAGACACTCCCTTTTTTCCAGTCGTAAAAACGTTGATTCTCAGCCTTTAGGGATATACTCGTGCTCGACAGGTAGGTGGATACAGACTGGCAATCCGTATCCGCGGAATGACGTCCCATCAAGCAGGAGTAAGGAGGCAAAAGAGCGTGCACCAACTATACTGAAAACCAGCGCCTTAGTAATAAAACCAACCAACCAAAAGCAAGTACGCCTCAAACTGTGGCAATCTTTATGAAACTTTTCTATTATTCTTTTCCCTCTTTCTCATCCTCCTCCTCCTCGAAAGTGTCATGAATAGGGTCCCTGACCAGGATTACATAGGCCCTGGTGGGAGATTTTCGCATTATCGCTTAGACATTTTTGAATTCGTTGCTGCAGAGAGTTAAATCACGCAATTCAGCGTAGCTGCTTTGCTACAGGAGCAAAAACGTTTAAGGACCCTGAGGACCCAGGCACACTCTTGATCCAATCCGAAACTTCCGCGGTAAAACTGACCCAGATTTCCTTAGTAGACAAGGAAGTACAAATATCCGCGGATGACGTCTTTTTTTGCTGCCCGTCAACGGAGCTTTGGTGAAAAAAAAAAAGTTTCCCCCACATTTAATGGACCGGCGGGAGCAATGCATGAGGTATTCCTGCATTCAGTTGACCAGAACGACGGATGACTAAAGCAGCATTCAGTTATAAACTGTGCAATATTATCCGATTTGTTTGCAAGTACCTTATTTGCTTGAGTTTTCGCACGAGTATCACGTTTCATCCCTCGGCAAAAGAGAAGTAAAAAAATGTGGAGGAAAAAAGAGAACCTTGACGCTTAAGACTCCGTTGAAAAAGGACTGGCCCAACAGAGCCCGCGGGTACGAAAATAGAACGACTTTGTGTCGGCTTGACAAAGTTCTCACGGGTCAGACCAATCAGAGCAAAGAATTATGAGACAACCCCCTGGGTGCCATGGTGACTCATATAAAAGGCTCATTCAACAAACGTTCTTTTTGTAACTCTACGCTTCTCTTCCACACTCTCCCAACATGACTGGTGCTACACTCTTACCTCCACAAACAAACGGTCATTCTCGCACTATTGACGATGGCTGCGGTTACAATGCCAACGTCTTCCCTGGCAAGAACGAGCAAATGGTTCAAGTCTGCGAATACCTGGAGAAATCTGGCTTCCTGCCCAAGGATTTGGTCCAAAACGAAGTTAGCTGGTTCTATGGGTAAGAGAAAGAAGTGTATGTTTGTATTCCAAAAGGGCCTAGACCTTACTCTTTGTTTATCTTGCAGAAACCTGGGTATCGATGATTTCTACTTTGCCTTGGAGTCTGTGGAAACCATTGCCAACCACATCATGGCTCTGTATGGTGCCAAGATCCTTGCCTTTACCAAGCACGAGAATGCCCTGGCTATCAATCTGGAGAAGGAGTCTGAAGAATCTTCTGTTTATATCCACTCATCCGAGCCTGGCGTTTCTCAGGTGCTGGGACCCCAGTTTGAGAAAAGGTAACTTTGAATTTGGAGCAACAGTGCAAAAAGAGAAACAAAAGTAACAGATTTATTAACGTACCAACTGTAGAATTGACGAACAATACCTGGATCAATCAACTTCTGCTCAGGCCTACAGAGTTGAGTCATATCGTTCGACTCCAACTGTCTCGTCGGCAATGACTCCGCAGCTCCGATGCTACTTTGTGACAAAGTGCCAGTTTGTCAACCCTAATCCAACGCCTGAACAAGAGACCGATATCAAGCAGGTCGCAGATCAAAACTTTTTGAAGAAGGCCACGGACTACACTCTCAAGATCTATGAAGAAGTCATGCGCAATGTCCTGCAGCGCAATGGCCCCGTGATTGAAATGTATGAAGTTCAAGGTTCACGCGAGCGCCGATTGATCATCGGTTACCGCCAGAGAAGCACCCGAGGCTTCTTTTCCGCCATGTCCGATCTGTACCATTACTACAATCTCTATTCTACTCGTAAATATGTTGGTAAGTACAAACGTCAAGTTATAAGCAACTATCTTTATATACGCAGTTGCTAATGGTTCGATTTTTGACGTAGAACAATTCTCCAACGGTGTTACCATTATGGGCCTTTATTTAAATCCCCTTCCTGGTGCAAAGACTCTCCCTATTGAACGCTCTATCTATCAAGTCATGAAGGAAACCTCCTTGCTCTACTGCTTGCCTACTACTCCTCTTCAAGAATTCTTCCAGACTAACCAGTTATCCGTGCAAGAAACAGTCTATGGCTATGTCTGCTGGATTTTCGCCCAACACTTTTTGAACCGCTTGGGTAAAGAATATTTGAGCCTGACAAACCTGTTGGACAAGTCAAATCCTATGCACGAAGAGGTCTTGACCAAGATGAAGAAGCGTCTCCGTCAAGATACATTCACTCGTGAATACATCCTTGACATTATCAAGCAGTATCCTGAACTTATCAAGCTCCTCTATGCCAACTTTGCTAACGTACACTATGTAAACCAGCGTGAAGCTTCCATTCAACCTACCATTTCTTACCAACGCCTTTCCACCGTCGAGAACTTGACCACCGAGCAACTAAGCAAGAAAATCAAGAGTGTCACATCCAACGCACACGAACAGCTTGTCTTTGAATCCTTCTTGACTTTCAACCAGCACGTCCTCAAGACCAACTTTTACCAATCTACCAAGGTTGCCCTTTCTTTCCGTCTTGACCCTAGCTTCTTGCCTGAAATCGAATATCCTACCCGTCTATATGGCATGTTCTTGGTTGTTGGCTCCGAATTCCGTGGTTTCCATCTTCGTTTCCGCGATGTTGCTCGTGGCGGTATCCGTATCATTCGTTCTCGCAACAGAGAAGCCTACTCTATCAACCAGCGCACCTTGTTTGATGAAAACTATGCCCTGGCAGCTACCCAACAACGCAAGAACAAGGATATTCCTGAGGGCGGTTCAAAGGGTACCATTTTGCTTGACATTCATCAGCAAGACAAAGCCAGGGTTGCCTTTGAAAAGTATGTTGATTCTATCCTCGATCTCTTGATCACTGGCACCACTATGGGCATCAAGGAGCCTCTTGTTGATCTGACTGGAAAGCCCGAAATTTTGTTCTTTGGTCCCGACGAAGGTACAGCCGATTATATGGACTGGGCTTCTCAGCATGCTCGCAGCCGCAACGCAAGCTTCTGGAAGGCTTTCACGACCGGCAAAAGTCAATCCCTCGGTGGTATCCCGCACGACACTTATGGTATGACCACTCGATCTGTCCACCAGTATGTGTTGGGTATCTACCGTACCTTTGGCTTGAACGAGGAAGAATGCACCAAGATCCAGACTGGTGGTCCCGATGGTGACCTGGGTTCCAACGAAATCAAGATTTCCAAAGACAAGACTGTTGCTATAGTTGATGGTTCCGGTGTCTTGTACGACCCATTGGGTCTTGATCGCCAAGAATTATCACGCCTGGCCAATGCACGCTTGATGATCAACAACTTTGATGTATCTAAGCTCTCCCCTCAAGGTTTCCGCGTTTTGGTCGATGAAAACAATGTCACGCTTCCTAATGGCGAAGTTGTTGAAAACGGTCTCCAATTCCGCAACACGTTCCACACTCATCCTCTTGCTACCTCTACCGTTTTCGTTCCCTGCGGCGGTCGTCCCGAATCCGTGGATCTGTACAACGTCCAGAAGCTTGTCGATGAAGACGGTATCCCAAAGTTCAAGTACATTGTTGAAGGTGCCAATCTTTTCTTCACTCAAGAGGCTCGTCTTCGCTTAGAACGCGCTGGTGTTGTCATTTTCAAGGATGCATCTGCAAACAAGGGCGGTGTCACATCCTCTTCACTTGAAGTCCTGGCTGCCCTGGCATTTAACGATGAAGAGTTTGAAGAACACATGTGTGTCCGCGACGGTAAAGCTCCTGCATTCTATGAAGCATACGTTGCCGAAGTTCAAGCCATTATTGAGCGCAACGCCACTTGGGAGTTTGAAGCCTTGTGGAGGGAACACAAGAGAACCGGCATACCCATCTCTGTCTTATCGGATGACTTGTCCACGGCTATCGTCCAACTGAACGAGCAACTTCAGCACACCAACCTTTGGGATGATGTCTCCCTCCGACGCGCAGTGCTCACAAAGGCATTCCCCAAGCTTTTGCTCGATAAGCTCGGCCTGGATACCCTGCTGGCCCGTGTACCTGAAAGCTATGTCAAGGCTATCTTCGGTGCTTACTTGGCATCTCAGTTTGTTTACAAGTACGGCTCTCGCCCCAACAATTTTGCCTTCTTTGAGTTCATGCGCGATAATTACTACACCAACTAGATCTAAAAAGAACCCTGCATCCCCACGTTCTACTCTTGCATATTGATTTTGCATATTTTACTCTTCTACTTTCTCCAGTAAAGTTTTGTTCCTTAAAAATCAGGCTAGTTTTCTATTCTGCGTTTGGAGGTGACTGGTTTCAGCTTATTTGTCATACAACTTTTAACTTTTAGTTGCTTTTGTGCTGTTGCTTTTGAGAATGGTGGGAGAGGAGCACCGTTGGCGGAAAGACATCTAGATGTTCCGAATATGCCATATTGAAAGGTAGCCGAGGCATCTCGATTGCGGGTGGTGAAATGCAACGATCTTGAGAGGTTATAGCTTCTGCCTCAAATCTTTTGCTTCCTCCTCTTCTGCTCGCAATTTGGAGATACAGCTTATCGAGCAGCAATCAATCTGCTGTACTGATCATAGTCCCATTATTTGGGTTTCCTCAATTTTCTGAACCAATTACCCTCGTCTGCTCTTTGTCTCTCCAACGTTTGCCATCTTCGTTCTCAATTTCTTCAATTCCTTGCTAATTTCTGCAACCTTCTTTGCCAGTTCATCAGCTAATTTGCTTTTGC
>KK100140.1:0-33324 GCA_000611695.1 Rhizomucor miehei CAU432 | reverse complement strand
TTTGGATCCTGGTCAACAGGTCGTTTGGCATCCTGCTTCTTGGGATTTTGAGTCTCCTCCTTCTTCATCTTGTTGGTATCTTGAGCCTTGAGCTCAGCTTTGCGTGCCTTGCTCTTGGCCTTCTTCTTTTCTGCCTCGGTCATGTTGGCTTCATCTGCACCGTTGGCGGTCTTTGGCTTGTCGGCCAGCGCCAAGTACGCTTCCACAGCGCCTCGAGCAGCCTTGCGGTAGAAAGCATGGCCTCGAATGTTGTCCTCGAAGCGAAGCATTCTGTTCCGTGTAACATGAATACACAAGCATACTAGATTCAATGTATAAGACGAACTCACCTCACATATGCCCGCAAAGTCATCTTGCGTATGCAGTAAGTATGGAAATCAAATTGATCGTCAAAAATGTCATTAAAGAATTTTTCAATAGTATGGAATTTTTTGAGTGCTCTTCCGTAATCTTTCTTTCGCAGGTAGGCGAAGCCAGCTTCAAGAGTATACCACTGGCATTGCATATCGGTCAGATCTTGAGCAGCAGTGACATCCTTTCTCGTGAACAAGCCGAGCATCTTCTCGGCTTCTTCGATTTTGCCCACACGGAGCAAATACTTTGCGCACTTGGAGTTGATGAAACGGTCTTGAAGATCGAGCTCACGAGCTTCGTTCATGACTTGCGCTGCCTTCTCCAGATCACCTTGGTGCTATTCAGTCATTAATACATATTTTCTCACGGTTTACCTAGAATATCAAAATCTTCAGCAAACCTTGAGAATTCGGCCTCGCGTCATGTAGAGTTCCACAACAGTGGGGCTGTGCTTGATCGCAGCATCGATGTAGCCCAAAGCTTTGTCGTATTGGCGATGGTAATCGTAGTGCTGAGCGAGGTAGTAAAGGGTCCAGAGAAGAGCGGTTGGCGGTTCCTTGTCGCCTAGACGGTCAGTTAGTAACCTAAAGACAGATTGATATCTAAAACCTAATTCTTTGTAAACGTACCATTCGAGCCCGTAAAGTTGCCCTTAAGCTTCAGGCAATCGTGATAATCGTTAACTAGTTTGGCAATGATGCCCTCTTTGTCTGCATCCTTGTAATACTTTGACATGCTAGCAAAAAGGGAAGGGACTCCCTTTCTCAAGGCATTCTGAAGCACGGCATCCACCTTGACTTTGAAGGTTTCGCCCTGTGCATGCAAAAGAATAAGATCCTCAATGGCTTTAGATCGAGGATACTGGGCAGAAAGCTCGGATAAACATTCGAGAACTTCGCTCTGTTTTTCGGCTAAAAACGAGCAAACCCAAGTCAGTTGCTTGTCATAAACTCTGGAAAATTATACCTACGGGTGTTTAGGCCCTTCACTGTCAAAAGACCTTGAACATATGCACGGTCGTGAGGGTTCTCGCTGATAAGCAGGCGGTACGCAGATTCAGCCTCTGCAGCTTGACCGAGCTTGTGAAGATAGAATGCCCGCTTCTCCTTAGCGCCACGCTTATCAGTGACCTTGTCTTTAATGCTTTCAAGGTGCTCCAACGCCGCTTTGTAATCACCAGTCTCCTCTATCAAGCTGTTGTGATACATCAGCAGTTCAGAAGTCTCAAAATTGCTGGGCATATCCTAATGGTTCATCAATCAATAAAATAAATGCATATTGTTTACATGCTTTACCGCATACCTTGAGCGACTCTTCATGTGACTTTAATACAGTAATGGCAGTCTCTGGCTTGCCGACAAGTTGATAGGCGACTGCTAACCCGATCCAGAAAGGCGGATTCGTTGGTTTTTGCTGCAAAAGCTGAGTGCGAGTTTCCACCAATGCATCGTAATGTCGCATTTGCGTCTGTAGCAATGCAAAGTCTCGAAGAATGTGAATATCATTCTTGTTGTACTTTAGAGCATGGGTGTAGCATTTAGCTGCTTCTTCGTAGTTCTTGTCTGCACGGTGAAGCAAGCCATACACGTGCCAGCCTAAATATCTTGGGGTTTAGACCATCCGTTTATCGCGTACTTTGCTCCCCATTACGTACAGATATGGGATGTCAAATCATAGCGAAGACCTTTTTTGACATATTCGTAACCTTCCTCCTTCTTTTCGAGGTTGTTGAGGAAAAGACCTTTCATGGCCAACGTTTCTACAAGCAGAAAAAAAATGATAAAGGTTCAGCAACTGCTTTTCTCGTTGGTAATTGCAAACGAGAATTGCTCACCTCCATGCTCGGGAAACTTTTTTAGAATGGAATCAGCGAGTTTCAAGCCCTTCTTGTACTGGCGATGTTCATAGTTTTTCTGGAAAGGAATTCCGTGAGCTTACTAATACTAGTGAAAGCAAACGTAAATTGCGCTACCAAGATGTTCTTGAAAACCGCGCTTTCTTTGGGTGGAAGCTCTCTTTTGGCGTTCATGAAGAGGGACGTGCAAGTGAAGCGTGCTTGTGCCTGCGTAAATTTCAAGGCCGACAGAGACCGAGTGCGGTGTGTGTGGCTTCACCACAACCGCGCCATCGGGACACTCAGGATCAGAGCTATTAGCAGACTGCCCTACTTTTCCAGCCTGTATCTCAAAGGGACATTATGTTTCTAGAGATACTGCACATACAATTCTGAAAAGGCATTGCCACGTGTCGTATTACGAGCAAGGAATAATGGTGATTACAAGCTTCTTATTCTCCTAAGCTTGCATAAATTACATAGAACAAGCTTTTTCAGATGGATGGCTTTCGTAAATCTTTTGATTATATCGCCGGGAAACTTTCATACGTAGAATCGGAAAAAAGAATAATTGTTAACGTACACCAAGTGGGGAATCCACCATATTGTGCGGGACCCGTTCTGGGAAGAATCTAACCCAATTCTTCCGCGTCCGTTCTCCCATGAAGGGGTATTTTTCCCTATTCATAGAGGCGGGGTAACGTAACCACGCTCATAGGAGAGCTGACATTGATGAGTGTGACAGGATTGTCTCACGGTCCCCTCACGCTAACGTAAACTTCCTGATATTGTCAAATTTAGAGTATGTACAAACTTTGTTGCGTGTGTGTGTGTGTGACCCATTGATTTTTAAACGAAAGAGACCATACAGCGAGAGAGAGAGATAAGAGAAAAAAAAGTAGAGAAGAAAGAAAGAATGAGAAGGGGACTTTTGCATCTACATATAGTAACAAGTTCAAAGAATGGTATGGGATACAATGAAAATCAAATTAGTATGGGAAAATGGAATGAATGGAGGGCAATTGCTGGTATTGAGGGGCATGAATAGGAGGCAGGACGCGGGCTTGTGGCGGC
The DNA here is from genome assembly GCA_000611695.1 of Rhizomucor miehei CAU432. Lineage (NCBI taxonomy): Eukaryota > Fungi > Mucoromycota > Mucoromycetes > Mucorales > Lichtheimiaceae > Rhizomucor > Rhizomucor miehei. The sequence continues at coordinate 30,062 of KK100140.1, read as the reverse complement.
CGATCCAGGATTTCCAAGAGACTCTTGTGGCTACCATACACCGGCGTTGGGCGTATCAGCTCAAAGGGCGCTTGCTTGCATTCTAACTGTGGGAGTTTTGGCTGCATTTTGGGTGAACTATCGGGTGTATAGACCCATTCTGGTTCCGAGTCAGAGTGAAAGTTCGATCCTGCTGACAATGCCGGTGAGGGTGGCTGCAGCGGCTGCTCCTCTCGTACGTATTGTTTGCTTTGTTGCTTCGTGATAGTTTGCTTGGTTCGTCGGCGATTGGGGGAAGTATGGATACGTACATGTCGTGTCAGTTCGTCTGAGCGAGAGAATCGCTTTTCGCAACCTGGATATGTGCACTGATGTGGCTTTTCGCCTGTATGTGTACGTATGTGGCGTGTTTGATGTTCCAATCGATAGAAAGACTTTGGACACATGGGACATTTGTATGGTCGTGGAACGTTGGATTTGTCGATAGCGGCTGCAACCACGCGTTGCTGTTGCTTAGTGAGTGACCGTGATGCCATGGAGATAGATAGGTGGTAAGATGAAGGAGGAGGGAAGAAAGAGATGCATGGCTCCTTTATTTATATCCGGGTGGGGTTCAATGAATTCGGGTTGATTCACGTTGATGAGGCAGCGATAAAGGGGTGGGGGTGTGAGGACAAAAAGTGCGTGAGTGAGTGTGTGTGTATGGGGGGTGAGGGGTACATTGCGTTTAAAGAAGTTTTTTTTCTTTATGCTCTATTGAACTTTGGGGGATGAGGGGAAACAAGTCGGCGGGAACACCGGCTTCACTTAAGAAAAATAAAGAATAATTTAAAAAGGCAACCCTGACAAATGTTCACACGATGGCTATATAGTAAATTACAGCAAAAGTAGAAAATGTAATACTTTGATGCCAGGGCCACCCTTCATTTCCACAGAAGGTTTCTGGGGGCCTCAGATTTGAAGCTATTCAGGGAGGTACTTTGTAAAGTCCCCATTATCGGCACAATCGATTTTGCTCTGAACACGGATGGCACCCCTGGTCAGAAACCTTTTTGAAGTCTACACCGACCATCACACCCCCACCTCCTCCCCCAAGGTGGGATTTCCAACGGGATTGCCTGAAAGGGCAGCTGGAGAACAGAAAAGGGGGGTCCGACATATCCCATTCCGACCTTTTTTGCGTCACATGAAATTCAAAGAGATGCGTCCGTGCAGCATGTTCCAAATCAGTGCGCTCCCCACAACACCCCATTCATTCAACTTGGTGAAATCAGCTGCTTGCAAGCTCCTTAAAGTGGGTTGAATATATAAAGAAGCGGGGTAGATTCAACCCAGCTCCACAGGAGAAACCTGCAATGATCATACACCTTTGTCAAGCCGCCTCAGTGTAAAAATGTATTTACTGAGATAACCCAGCAAGAAGGAGAACAAGGTGGTGATGCAATTCCGCCTTAACTCTGATTACAAGAGGTAGGGAAGACGACAGAACGCGTCGCGCCTGTCCGATAAGGTTGGTCGGGACAATTTTGCACCTTGTCGACCACGTTGCTAGGGCCTCACAAACTCAAAACTTTTTGCAACGAAGCAAAGTTCAAGTCACAAGAGAATAGCTTACGTGTCAATTTTTTTTCTTCTGCTCGCAACCCTCCGCTTCATCTTGACAACTCAAATGTCTGTTCTCCAATTCACACCATTTGCTTCAGCTGTGGATGCTGCATTCTGGCAAGCGTTGGCTACAAAAAAGCTGAATGTTCTGAAACTGTCTGAAGCCCCGCAAGACATTCATGCTTATTACACAACGGGACGTCCGCTTGTTTCTGACAACGAAGAGCAGCAAACTGTTGCTGTTCCTGCTCGGTTTTCTGTCCCAGCTCAGGGGTTAGACAATGATGACACCAGGTATTGATTCTATGGCGAAGTTGCCTGCGTTCCCCCCCACACACGTGCTTATCCATTGTTGTTGATAAGACAACCTTTCACATTCCCCGTTTCGGGCACGTTGGTGAATACAAACACTTTTGAGGATTTTAAAAACATTGACAAGAATGAACTCTTCCAACGCGTTACCATCAAGGTAATTGCTACTGCGATCATCTCAAGAGCAATTGGTCACAATTGACTAAACCAAGATCAGATATGGGAAGCTATACGGACCAGAGAAGCACTCAAATGCCCGAGTGTACTCTCCGAGTTTCTCATGCTAACATTTGCCGATCTCAAAAAATATAAATTTTACTATTGGTTCGCATTCCCGGCAATGATGCCGCAACAGGAACCTTGGTTACTGAAAGAGCCCTTACAGCCGATCGCAAGTTATTTCAGCAAGGATGAGGTAAGCTGCGCCGGGCTACACTAGGTTTCCAAATCCATGGCATGTATAAAAAAACATACATAATTAAATAGATTGCGGCGCTGGCCGAAGCCTATCAAGAGCATCGATACCCCTACTTTTTGATCAAGAGATTAAAAGAGAATATCAGAATAGGAGCCATTGATCAATTTGAGCATTTCTTTGATGCAGACCAAGAGGTGGGAACCATATTTTTGCAAGACCAGGATACGGATATATTAACCAAGGGGGTTGGGGCAGCCTGTGGTGGGATTCGCAGACCCCTCCAACCACAACTCCTTACCTGGATGGCCCCTACGCAATTTCCTCGCACTCTTGCATGAATGCTATGGTGTCCGAAAGTTAAAAGTTGTGTGTTACAGGGAAACACCAGGCCAGATTACATCTGTGGAAGCTTCCAGGATACTCGTAGCCGAATTACCATCGTCATCGAGCTATGCGCAGGATCGTACGTTAAATGTCACAGACAGGGGAATATGGGGGTGAGAGAGGCTAGAAAAGGAATAGACGCTAATACCTGACCGAAATCTAGAACCAAAGGCTGTCGGATGGGAAAGAAACGCACAAGGCAAATTGTCGCCACGCATGGCTGATCTGGGACCTATAATGGATCCATTACGGTACATATCAAGTATGCAGCTTGCAATGTAGCTCACAAACTTAATTGTTCGCATAGGCTAGCGGATACTGCAGTAGACTTGAATCTCAAACTGATGCGATGGCGTATCATTCCAGATCTCGACCTAGACAAGGTTAAAAACACAAAATGTTTACTTTTGGGTGCGGGAACTCTGGGGTGCTATGTAGCACGTTCTCTCCTGGTAACGTTGGGTCGCCGGCTTGGCAAAAGAAGAAAAGATATTTAGAACAAAATATATAGGGATGGGGCGTTCGCGATATTACGTTTGTCGATAATGGACAAGTTTCTTATTCAAACCCTGTTCGACAACCATTGTATTCCTTTAGTGATTATGGCGCACCGAAAGCCAAGAAGGCTGCTGAGAGCCTTTTGCAGATACAGCCAACCTTGGTACGACCCTGTCTATTTCTCCCCCCCAAACCTTCTAACCCCACACGCTAAGCCCTTTTCGATCTTAGAACGCGTCGGGATATGATCTGTCGATCCCAATGCCGGGACACATTGCTTCTTCAGACGATCGACTTCGGAAGGATGTTGACATGCTTCTCGAGTTAATACAAGCACATGATGCAATATTTTTGCTCACTGATAGCCGTGAGAGCCGGTGGCTTCCGACGCTGTTGGGAGCACATGCCAACAAGATCGTCATCAATGCAGCCCTCGGATTCGATAGCTATCTTGTGATGCGACATGGTTCGCAGAACGCGTCCCTGGGATGCTATTTTTGCAACGATGTGGTGGCACCAACCGATGCAAGTATCTTATCACTCATGCAAAAACTTGTTTTTGTTGTGCAGACAATATTCACACCTTCATTTCCTTTGCTTCCCTTCTAGTCTCTAAAGGACAGAACGCTGGACCAACAGTGTACAGTGACACGTCCAGGATTAGCCGCCATCGCCGGTGCTCTCGCTGTAGAGTTGCTAGTTTCCCTATTGCAACACAAGGATGGGTATCTATATATATTCCAAGATAAAATACTGACAAGTTTATCTATATTTGCTAAACATGTCGAGATAGAGTGAACGCGGCTGCGGATACTGCGACAACTGATCATGGAGGCAGCATTCTGGGACTCGTTCCGCATCAAATCCGCGGATTTTTGGGTCAATTTCGCAACTTGTTGATTGTGGGACAACAGTATGAGAACTGTACGGCTTGTTCGAAAAAGGTGACCCGCTTATTCATTTGTTCTACCGGCATTTGACCGCCCTTCCCATGACTTACTCGCGTGCACAGGTTCTAGAAGCTTATCGCAACGACCCGTATGAGTTTATCAAGAAAGTGCTTCGCGATCCCGCGTATCTTGAACAAGTGTCGGGAATAGCACAGATGAAGGCTGATAGCGAGGCACTGCTGAACGAAATTGATTGGGTCGGACAAGACGACGATGATTTACAGTGATCCGTACAGGGTCCCGTATGTATCGTCCCATGTAGCTGGAACACCTGTATTAACAGCAATTTATAAGACTTTGGGATATATGTGTATAACTCTGTTGCTTTAACTGCAAGGCAACTATATTCAGTATAGCTCTGTGAATAAAGCTTGTGCTGCTTTTGCATGACATTGGTTTATCATGCTTCTCTGGTCAGTTCACAAAGTTGAAGATCATGCGTGAGATCAACTATATATCAGAGCAGCTTTGCGAAATGAGTTGGGCTTTATATATAGTGGTGTATCCAACTTGTCGAATCATTGGAATCACTAACTACTACATATGCTGAAAAACGCCTTTTTCGTTCTACATGCAGTAGCTCTTCATACAATAACATAAACTTATCGCTCGTTTCTTGATATTACACCTTTGCGATAGCTTTGAAAAATGCAGCGGAGCACCATTTGACCGGTCAATGTTGCTTTGCGTTTATAAGATGAATATGGATGAAAAGATAAAAAAAAGGCAAAAGAGAGATAGAAAATAAATGTCTATTTACGACCCTTCTTTTTCTCCCGTCGCTTTTGTGCGCGCAAATCCTTCTTCATTCTCCTGTCTACCATCTTGTATCGACCTTTGACACCCTTTGGTCGACCCTTGATACCACGGTTGGCACCTTTGGCGACAACAAGCTTGACTTCTTTCTTTGGCTTGCTCTTCGTTGCTCGCGCTATTAAGCGGTTGATGTTTTGAGCCTTTTCTTTTTCTGTCAAGTCTTCGTTTTCTACAATGGCTTCCGCCTTCTTTTGTGCTCTCTCTAATCTCTTGACAGCCTTGTGTTTCTTGCGAGCCTTGGCTTCCCGAATCTTCTTGATTGGCTGAGCATTAATGAGCTTCATCTTTTCTCTGAATGCTCTGACAGCTTCCTTCGTCACGGGTAAATGTGGTCTATTATGCTTGTTTTCATCATCAAGGAACCTATAAGTCAGGGTCAGTCAAAACAGCATTGACCATGTTTTCTTAATATACATTGCTCACCATGCAGGCAGGCCTTCCTTGTCTCGGAAAGCTTCCTTTGTAAATCCATCATCAATCAAATCATTCTTCGTCTTTTCCTTGTTTGCCAATTGGCGAGCCAGATGGATAGCTTCAACTGTATTCAGACCAGTTTCTAATGGAACATAATGGTTAGTGTTTCAAGAACTTATGAGAATCATATCTATGCAGCCTACCTCTTGCTTGTTTAACAGCTTTTGAGTTCTCGTCTTCAGCACCATCCCACATTTCTTCGTCAGAAGGAGCGATATTTTCATTGCCCACAATCTCAAAGTCATCGTCATCTTCTAGTTCTTCATCTTCTTCTTGTTGTTCTTCTTCCAAATCCTCTTCTGCTTTTCGTTTCCTTGATCCAATAATGCTCTTGACTTGATCGTTAATAGCTGATGATTCGGCATCGCTTTTGTCGTCATCTTCTTGATCCTCGATTTCGTCCAGACCGTCTACGCCCTTGAAGATATCCTGATCGAAGAACATGGATGCTCCCAAAGTAAGACCGCTAGACGTTTTCTTTGCCAGACTAGATTTTATGCCAAGATCGCGGATAAGAGCGTTGCCGTTGCTCTTTGCTCCTTTCGATGATTTCGACTGTACAACGTCGTCTTCGTCGTCCTCCTCATCATCGTCAGCAGCAGCTAATCGAGAGATCTCAAGATCAGACTCTCCATCGCTCGATGTAGCATTTTGTCCCTCATCCTCATCGTTGTTTTGTTCAGAATCGTCTTCGGAATCGCTATCATCTTCCATCATCTTATTTTTACCGTCAAACTCGTGCCATTCGTCATTCTGTGCTCGGTTAAGTTTTGCTTTGAACTTTGGATCCTTTTCAGCTCTGCGTTCTTTGTATCGTTCATACTCTTCGTCAAGCTGTGCCTCCAAATCCTCATCGTAATCACTATCATCGAGAGCTTGTACATATTGTGGGATTTGTCCCTTGGTTTGCCGGGCCACTTCAGCATCCATATCCACGTCGCTGTCCAGTTCGTCCATTACGTCATCAACGACAGACATGTCGCCCTCTTGCAATTTCTCCAGAGCCTGTATACAGAAAAGATATTAGACTTAATCATAACAATTCCATTATCGTCTGTCGCACTTACATCATTCTTCTTGATTTGCTTGATATTGAAAAGAGAGTCCATGCTGGTATGTGCCTGTTCCATACCAATATCTGTTGGTGTAATCATATGCATCTCGGCTCTGTGGATAGCCTTCATCTTCATGGCCATAGCTTTTCGCTTTTGTTTCTTGAGCTTTCTCGCTTCCTCCTTTGTCAGGTTTTCAAGCTCCATTCGAAGCTTCTCATCTTCATCCATCGGCTCCTCCTCTTCGACAACAATTTCGTCTTGTTTCTCCTCTTCTTCATCCATCTTGTACTATTTGTTCACAACGATTTAGCAATTGCTTCTTTCGCACCCATCTCATCTTCTCCTTACTTCTTTGCGAACAGCTAAACGCCACTTTAACAACGTCTTAAAGTCACGTTTTCCTAGGACCTTCAAATCGGCACAGTTGACCTTGATATCTTCCGTAGTTATATCCTTTTTGAGCAACCTAAATATAATGAAAATTTACATTGAGCAACTAAGCGTACGGTGATCTTTGATGCTAAGTAACATACTCTTTGGATTCATCCGACTCAAAGTCAAACATGTTATAGGTACCGAGGAGTACAACTGGGCTATCAGATTTGATAAATTCCCAAACATCCAATTTCTTGAAGAGAGTGTAGTTGCCGTCTTCGTAACCTTGACGCTGGCGAGTCTTCTTCTTTGACGATTTGAATATATCGTTTACTGTCTGTGGACCATCATTGTCAACTTCCTCGAAAACTGTCTTGGCATCCAAAAGTCTGGGATCAATCTTTTTTGGCGCAATGTAATCGCGGCAAACAACGAAAATTTCTGCGGAAACATTACGAGAGGATGCTGGTTTTGTTGCTTCGACCTTGCCGAAAAGTTGCTGGAAAATCCACATCAATTTGTTGTAGTCCTTGGATCTAAAGACCTTGGTAACGAATATACCTAATGAGAATTGGTAAATAATCTGATAATATTAACACAGCAGATGTTCTTTCATACCTCCTTTCCTCAAGAATTCTGTGGCGAGCTTCAAGGAAGACAATACAAGTTCTGATTGTGAGAATGCATCCTGTGCCCATGCAGTACCGACATTGGGAGCACCGTCGTGAAGAACACTACGATTCAAACAGTCATATCGTCAGACTGGATTTTCTTTCGATTAATTTGTGGCACACATACACGTCTGCTTTCCAAGTCTTCATTTCTTGTCTGAGGTGCTGTCGACATTTATCTGATGTAATGTCGTCTTGGAATGTAATAACGTTGGGTATAGGCTTGATCGGGGCAAGATCGACACCAATGATCAAGCTTGAAGTTGGCATGTACTTTGTTGCAACTTGAAGCCTTTACAATGACCATTAGATTAAAGCAGACAATGCATGCTCTAGCCAAGAACTTACCAACCACCAGGGGCAGCACAAAGATCAATCAGCACCCGAGACTTTTCAAGAAACTCGTACTTCTTGTTTAGCTGAATGAGCTTGAAAGCCGAACGAGCTCTGTAGCCTTGCTCTTTGGCAAGGTGATAGTACTTGTCCAAACGTCCTACAGACAGAGTCAGCACCGTGCAATTCAGGAGAGCCATTTACACTCGTACCTTTGGACGATTTCTTATCTCGTTTACCCATTTCGGTTATAAAAGAAAAGGGACAAGCAGCAAAAAAGAAATTGTTCCAATGCCGATAGCAGCTTCCAAAATTGAAAATTGGAAGTGGCTTGCAACTTCTCTCATGCAAGAACGAGGTATCGATGTCTCTAGGAAAGCAAAAATAGGTAAAACAGCAATGAATTTTCTGAATCAAGTATCCAATGTAGTATACAAGTAGTACTAGCTTCAATCTATTAGCAGAGGGACCTTATCTAAGGTCAGAGCATGTAATGCATGTAATATACTACTCCACATTTTTGGAGTTTAGGCTCGCTTCTGAAGATGAGCATCCGATTGAATAATGTACTTTTATTCAATGAAGTTGTGTAATAGCTTTACAGAAAGGTGAGCGTCGAATTGAGTAAAGCGCTCTAGAAAAACTACAATAACAACACTAGCTGATCAATCTTTCATGTCCTCATCTTGATCCATTGGCTCTTCTACGATATAATCTTCTTGACTCTCGTGGTTGCGCAAGACCTCTAAGGTATCTTTACTCGATACATCAACGTGAGCGTCTTCACCAGGTCTTACACCACCGTCAATGATCAGACGTGCCAACGGGTTGAGCAAAGCTTGTTGAATGACACGGTTCAATGGACGGGCACCAAAGATGGGTTCGTAGCCGTGGATACCTAGCCATTCCTTGGCAGCCTGAGAAACCACTAGCTTGATCTTTCGATCGTTAAGCCGCTCTTGTACTTCTTCCAATCGCACATCGACTATGTCTGTGATATTGTCTTGAGACAGACGGTTGAAGATTACAAGCTCGTCGATGCGGTTTGTAAATTCAGGGCTAAAGTGTTGTCGAACGATTTGCAAAATCTGCTCCTTGAGTGTCACGGAATCTGTAGGACCACCGGTTCCTGCCAACAAATGCGCACCCAGGTTGGAAGTCATGACAATAATTGTGTTGCGAAAATCGATTCTGCGACCTTTGGAATCATGGATGAAACCTTCGTCGAGAACTTGCAATAAAACATTGGCCACTTCTCTGTGAGCTTTCTCCAGTTCATCCAGTAACACCACCGAGTATGGTTTTCGACGCACGGCTTCAAACAGACCACCTTCTTCGTGACCGACATAGCCAGGAGGAGCACCAATTAGCTTAGCAACGCTGTGCTGTTCCATCAATTCGCTCATGTCAATACGTATAAGAGCTCTCTCGTCGTCAAACAGGAATTCAGCCAAAGTCTTGCAAAGGAGTGTTTTGCCAACGCCAGTGGGACCCAGGAACATGAAACTAGCCAAGGGTTTATTTGGATTCTGCAAGCCTGCTTTTGACAAGCGGATGGCATTGCTAACCGCACGGACAGCTTCATCTTGCCCAACAACTTTCTTTTTGAGATATTCTTCCATGTGCAGTAGCTTTTCTCGTTCGCTTCGGGCAAGATTGCTCACAGGGATGCCCGTCCAACGTGAAACGACCTCCATGATTTGCTCGGGACCAACCAGTTCGCTGAGTATCGTAGACTGATCTCCTGAGGGTGGTGCTGCCGCCATCTCGGCAAGTTTGTGCTGCCTTTCCTCCATAAGGGTGTTGATACGTTGCTCCACATCCGGAATTGCATAGTACTCGATATCTGAAGCTGTATCCAAATCGTAACGATTACGTGCCTCCATTGCCTTGCCTTTAAGTTCATCGAGCTTCTGCTTCAATTCTCGGATTTCATCCAGGCGGCCCTTGTCCATTTCGTACTTGAGCTTGAGTGGTTTCAACTCTTCTTGGATACGTGCCATTTCTTCGCGCACTTTTGATAGACGCTCCTGTGATTCCTTGTTGTTCTTTTCTTTGCCAAGTGCCATGGCTTCAATTTCGAGCTGGAAGTGCTTGCGTTCTAGCACATCGATAGCTTCAGGCTTCGAGTCAAGCTGTACTCTTGTGTTGGCTGCAGCTTCATCAATGAGATCAATAGCCTTGTCAGGCAAAAAGCGAATAGTGATGTATCTGTCGGACAACTGAGCAGCAGCGACTAGAGCAGAGTCCATGATCTTGACGCCGTGATAGTTCTCGTAACGTTCCTTGAGACCACGTAGGATCGAGATGGTAGCTGCAACGGATGGTTCACCCACATCGACCTTTTGGAAACGACGCTCGAAGGCCGGGTCCTTTTCGATCTCGCGATATTCAGTCAAAGTTGTTGCACCGATGCATCGCAACTCTCCGCGTGCCAACATGGGTTTCAGCAGATTAGCAGCATCCATGGAGCCTTCTCCTTTTCCGGCTCCCAGAACAGTGTGAATTTCATCGATGAAAAGGATCACGCCATCTTGCGATTCTTTGACTTCCTTCAACACTGCCTTGAGTCGTTCTTCAAACTCGCCTCGATATTTGGCTCCGGCTATCAATGCTCCCATATCCAGTGCAAAAAGCTTGCATTGCAAAGATTGTGGCACATCGCGCTCCACAATACGGCGCGCTAATCCTTCAACAATAGCTGTCTTGCCAACACCTGGTTCACCAATCAGGACAGGATTGTTCTTTGTTCGTCGAGCCAATACACGGATGACACGCCGGATCTCGTCGTCTCTTCCTATCACCGGGTCAAGCTTGCCACTCTTTGCAAGCTCAGTAAGATCGATTGCAAATTTTCCAAGTGCTTCATACACTTCTTCTGCATTTTTGCTATCAACGCGTCGATTGCCTCGCACTTGTGACACCGCACTTTCCAGGGCTTTCTTGGTAATGCCGGCATCCTTCATCGGCTGGAAGCTTTGGTCATCGTCTGCCAGCGCCAAAATCATATGGTCGACCGAGATGAACGAATCCTTTTGTTGTTTCATATGAGATTGAGCATTTCGCAACAGTTTGCCAAAGGCCGGTCCAATAGATATTTCTGCAGGCGGTGGGTCTTGGGTTGGCAAGTGAACCAGCTGCTTCTTGTAAGCTCTTTCAATAGTAGCCGGCTCTGCACCTGCCTTGCTTATAACCGACTTGAAAAGAGATTGACCATCACTTTCGTCGAATAGAGCGCACGCAACATGCACCGGCATAAGCTGGATATGACCAAATTCTCGCGCTAAGCTCTGCGCGATACCAAGGCATTTTTCGACCTTTTCTGTAAATTCCATGCCAGACATTATGTTTAGAGTGAAAAAAAGAAGTTTGCAGAACCCCTGCCATATTCATGATCAAGCATTTAAAAGTTCTGAGTTTCCATCAATGACGGGACAACGACGATGGCATGAAACATTGAAAGCAGCAAGCACGCCGACAGGAGCGTGAGTGTGAGTTTGCACAAATATTTTGCTAAGTATTATAGATTTATTTTTTTTCTATTTAGAAAGGTTTATCATTTTGGTCATAACATTGTGAGCTGCAAAATGGTCTGTATGTATCAGCCATTTTGTGACAAGAGCGGTTTCTCAAAAACCAAAACCAGCGCAAGCAAGCGCAAGCCGTGTGCTTCTGTTCCTTTTCGCTCCTCCTCCTCCTTCTTTTAATTTAGATTGACGAGTCTCATGGCGACAATACATTATTCCCCTCACAACGAGATTAACAAAGGTAAGCTTTGGTTGCAGAATGCTCTTTTGTACTCACAGTTGCTAATCATGGCTATGTCCTCAAGGTCGAAAACGTCGACTGTCTGAAGACGAAGACATGGGTGATGCCTCTACTGCAAATGGCAATCTTTCTCCTCGGTCGATTGTTCAACGACACCGACGTGTGATGCGGGAAGCTGACAAATCACTGGAAATCAAGAGACACAAAAGTGGTGTCCAGAAACGATCAGTTCTGGCGACTTCGCTAGGTGAGTTTGGCATTCGCAATCCTGTTTCCACCCGCACTGCTGACAGACTGTCCTTTAGCTGCTTTGGATAAAAATAAGCTTATTGATATCGTGCAGTACTTGTTTAATGCTCACCCGGAAATCCGGCAAGATATCATCTCTTGTATACCAGCACCGACTGTGCACTCTGCAGCTGCGGTTCTGAATAACTTGGAAAAGCGCCTCGCAGATAGTTTTCCTTACAATCGTCATGGACCTTCGCGAAACGACTATACGTTCTCACGAGTTCGTAGCTCTCTTACGGAACTAATCGTAAGTAGTAACAATCTCATCCTCTCCTTGACAGTCTTGATAATTTTCTTTTTCGTTTTAGAATACCGTGACGCAATATGCTGACCATTTCACATCCTCTCTCGTTTTCCCGACATCCTGTTTCTCATATCTTGATATTGCAACGCATGTTGCCCATCGCCTACCCAACTGGGACAATGAAGGTAAAAAGACTCAATAGTGCAGTGACAGTATATACTACGAGGTCAGAGCAACTGACAGTTGTTTTAATGTTTTTAGATAACAATCAGCTCAAACGAAACTTGTATCAAGACCTCAATAATTACTGGAAAAGAGCCATACAGTCATCGGTAGCAAAACTTCGCGATGGTGAAACCTACAGTGCGCAGACTGTAGCAGAGTGGGCCAAGTGGTAAGCCTTTTAAAATGCAAGTTGACAATGAAAACCGATCTAACTTTGTATTTCTATAGTCTGGCACAACACAACAGCTACACAGAAGGGCTACTTGACGATGCCGTTCATGAATTTTCCAGGTGCATGGGATTCATGATTGGACTACCTCACAACGATGCACCTCGTGATATCCCAATATGCCATCATCCAGCAGTTCAAAACGACATTGCGCGCTTGTCGTCTCCTCCTCGTGTTGTCGGATATGCTGATGCACGTCGATAAATGATATGGTTTTCTCTATGTTTTGCACTCCAGCCTCAGTTTCCAATCACACCTCCCCTTACCACCAACTATAGCGCCTGCAACGGTAGCTGTGGTATTGCCACTGCTAGATCCATTCTTATCACTGCTGTGGGAGCTAGTCGGTGCAGCAGAGGACGAAGATGCCGTTACGGAACCAGTAGCGGACGATGCTGCATCCTTGCTATCAGACGATGCTGAGCTGTTCTTGGGAGTGTTGTTGCTATCGTTGCTCTTGCTGCTATTGTTATTATTATCGTTGTTGTTACTGCTGCTGCTAGGTGTGGCTGCTGGAGCCTGGCTGGATTTATTATCTTGTGCAGCAGTCGTGGTTGCTGGGGCGGGAGAATTTGCAGCAGTCCTCCGTGCAACGCGCTATTTATATTCCATTCTTCAATGTACGCTCGTAATTACTTGTTTCTTTTCCTTCTCTTTCCCCTTTACACGAACCTGCACAAACTTTCATCCTCTATCCATGTCTTAAGTTTTAGAACTGCCCTGGACGCTCATTTAAATGCATTCTTTTGAACACTATTTCGTTTCCGGAGTTTTGGTGTGTGCCTTGGATTTTTTCCCTTTTCTCTCATTCATGACCCTATCTGAAGCCGATCTATATAAGTTTAACTACTCGTCCCGGCTTCTTACTCTCATTCGCAGAACTACCAAAGAAGATTTACTTGACCTTGCAAAGCAATGGTTTGAGCACGATGAATTGAGACCTTTACAGCAGTCAAGGACTTGGGACGATTACGAAGCTTTAAAGAAAGCTCACAAAGCAAAAGTCGTGGATCAGATCGTGTTTGACTGGCCAGACGGTCTCTACGCTGTGCAAGCAGCGCAACTCGACTTGAAATGTACAATTGTATTGAATGTCAGGAAGCATATGCTGAGACTTACACGATACTTTAGATGTTATGAGGCACACTAATACTAGGACATGGAAGCTGTGGGAACTGGAATCAGGTTGGTTAGGGATAACTATACTATTTAACTTGTTACATTGTATATCTGACAAGATCAAACAGACAAGGATGATCCTGGACGCCTTGAAACGATGTTGGATATAAGCACAATTCAGGAACGAATACACAAATACATGTCGAATTCCTTTATTAAATGTGTACGGCTGACGACTCTACTTTTTATTACGTGGACATTAGTTATCTAAACTAACGAGTTGATCCGCATATAGCATGTCCATGTATCACCCAACGAGACGGATGGCACGCACTGGTTGCGCATCGCTTTATTTGATAACAAGCGTTCAACGGACGTCCCACCTGGGAACCTCACCGCTTACCTAGTGCGGTACCCCGATACCCAATATCTTTTATATGGTGGAATCATCAAGCAAGAAACCAAGAAACTTATCATCCAGGTAAAGCTCTTTAAGTTCATGTTTCCAGCAGCCTTTGATACAAACTCTAGACTTAGTCTTTACTACGTGCATTTTCCGCTCAATCTATCCGTGAACGCCACCTTTCCAGCAGGAGATTGGAGGCAATCGCCAACATTGCTATGAACAACAAATCTCTAGGAGTATTTAGTGAACTCCGGCTGAATCAAGTTGACGGCAATCCTCTGGATCTATTACAAACCAAAAAGCGACCAAACGAACCACAATATATCACGGGCCGTGAACGAAAGAAGCGTATAGTACCACTAGACAAGAAACTGATTGATGGTCGATACAAGGCATCTATGAATACTTTCGGTACAAACATGGCACAAGGTTTCGAGTCTCTGCAAATCAATGTACGTCGCGATCATACATATATATATCAAGGAGGACAGGGGCAGATGCTAACTCTTATCTCTTTTGTAGTTATCCACATCATTGAAAGATGTAATAGCTGCAAATGTACGGAACGCGACGGAACAGCTTAATGATAATCTTTCTCTCACTGTGGATATCCACGGAACCAATGTCATGGAAGGATTACGGCAGCTCATGTTCCATGGTGTTCTGGAGCCACCTATACCCGAATGGATGATTGAGATGGCATCTCAGGGCGTAAACAAGGTCTATGTGACCAAGGATGGTGTACTTCGAGAAACAGAGGAATCAGATACTGATGAACAAGAGGAACAGAGTCATTCAAATGACGAAAATACTCCTACATCAAATATCGTACACATTCCTCAATGATACTGTTGTATATACATGTAATAATACAAGGTCATTTTTCTTTCTTTTGAGGATTTTGTATTTTGCAGCGATGCAGAAATCACAAACTGTACAAGTATTTTTCGACAGGGAAAATGGTAGGTCTTTTAAATGTCGAGAGAAGGATGAATCATCTATTTCTTCTTGTTGGAGGAGGCGGTAACGTTGAACTTGAAGTAAATAATGTCGCCATCCTCTACAACATAGTCTTTACCCTTTTGCATGTATTTACCGTTAGCTTTGACTTGTGCTTCACTGCCAAGTTCTTTGAGATCTGCAAACTTCATAACTTCGGCCATAATGAAGCCACGCTCAAAGTCAGAGTGAATGACACCAGCGGCCTGAGGAGCCTTGGTTGTTCGGCGGATGGTCCAGGCACGCACTTCGTCAGGACCAGCAGTGAAGTAATAGATAAGCTGCAAGGCGTTGTAGCCAGCAACAATGATCTTGGGCAACATCGAGTGAGTGCCGAGTTCCTTGAGAGTGTTGGTTTTCTCTTCGGCTTCCATAACGGACAGACGATATTCGAATGAGCCAGAGTAGGGGATCATGAGATCGCCAGGAGAGTGCTCGTCGATCCAAGCCTTAATCTTGGGCAACCACTTGTTCTTCTTGCGCAAGTAGTCCTTTTCGCTGACATTGGCAAGGTAGATAACAGGCTTAGCCGTAATAAGATGCAATGTGTTGATGACTTCAATTTCCTTGTTGCTCCATACACCGTGGCGAACTTCTTTGCCGCTTTTCACGTATTCGTAGACCTTTTCAATAATGGCAAATTCTTCCTTCTTTGCCTTATCAGCAGCGTTGCCACCGTGACCCAAACGACGAACATGGTTGCCGAGTTCAGTTACTTGCTTGCTCAAGAATTCCTCATCCTTAAGTCGAAGTTCTTCGTGGATAATTTCCATGTCGCGCAAGGGATCAAGATCGCCTTCTACGTGAGTAACATCGGCATCATCGAAAGCACGAACAACATGGTAAATGGCATCGACGGCTTTGATGTGCGACAAGAAAGCGTTACCGAGACCTGCACCGCTAGCAGCACCTTTCACAAGACCGGCAATATCAATTACAGTCAACTATTCAAGAAAAATTATTAAAGTAAGTATCGTTTCTCGATGTAAAAAAAAGGATCCAGTCTTCTTACAAAGGCAGGAATTTCCTTTGCAGGCTTGTACTGCTGGCAAAGCCAGTCGAAGCGTTCATCAGGAACGGCAACTCGAGACTCCTCAGGATCTGTAACAAAAAGTCAGGAACAGATAACAGCACCTTTCTTTCAGTTTTCCATACTCACCAATAGTACAGAAAGGGTAGTTCTCGGCAGCCGCAGAAGAGTTGGTCAAGGCATTGAAGAAGGTCGACTTGCCTACGTTTGGAAGGCCGACGACACCAATCTTGAGATTGTTGGAAGGACGACCTAACAAGAGCTTCTCTTCTTTGACGGCTTTCTTGGGAGGCATGACTAGACGAATGCATTAGAAACTAGAATGACCTTTGTGCCTGACGATCGAGCTCACCTTGGCGGCAAGAAACTGGGAAAACAGTCTGTACGATGGCATTGACATTTTTTTCTGCTATTTTTTTTGATCCAGCCATTTTTGACGTCACGTCCTAGTTGTCGGGCAAGCGGCTTTGTTTGTCGCTCAACTTACTTCCAACATGCTCATAAGGCACATTAACGAAATCAAGGTTGTGCTTTCACCTTTCAATGCGGCTTCCAAGTCGTCAAGGTATTACAATTTCTCAAAAGTAAAAAGTACTTGGACGACGCTTTTAACCGTCGAGCGCAGATTGTTTCTAAACAGGGTCAACACTGACAAGGCTCGAAAAGCCAACCCGAATCTTAAGCTGGTGACGAATATCCTGACAGATTCCAAAGCACCTTCTCGAATTGATGTCACTTATCGTATGTTTTAAATTTGGCATACGTTTGGCTCAACATTTCTGACTTAACTTTTTTTTGGATTTAATTGAAATAGGCGATGGAAAGAAACTCGGTTTGGAGTCAGATAAGCTTAAAATCGACAATATCATGGACCTCGTCAACAAACACGCCAGAAAACTAGAAGAAATTGAGCAAGCCAATTCGTGGTAGCTTTGTTTCATTTAACGCTACTGTACATATGTTACTGCATTATACACTTTCACCGCACGTCGTTTGTCAGCAATTTCTTTTCAAGAATGCTTTTGCCTTCTTTGTACTTGTTATCTTCGTTGTACGCTTTCACCTGGACAATGTGTTTAGAATGGCCATCATCTGTCTCGGAGCAGAGCTACTCACATAGGTCCAGCCAAGCACAGTTTTACATTTACTGCATGATACATCCTTGACCGTATGCAACCCCGTTGTCATTGCTCGAGCCTCAACCTCGCCCTCGATAACGTTGACACTGATACGAATGAGCTTTTTAAATGCATAAATGCGTGTATTTGATAATGCCACACATACACGTAAAGGAATAAGTACGCTTGTCCGTGCTGTCCTTGGAATTGCTGAAATAGCAGGCAGCGTAATAAGCATGCACGTATTCTTCCTTGCGGCGTATACACTGCAGTAACGATAGATGACTTACCCTCGACAACACGGCGTCGCTGGTCGACAAATGAGTTTTGCACTTGAGACAACCGTAGATGGTTTTGCCTTCAAGAAATGTAGGGTATTTGAGGCCCATCTTGCACTGCCAGGGAAGGTTGCTTTTTTTATATATTCAAGCAAAGAAAAGATACAAGGCCGGTGGGCATCAAAGATGTGAGAAAAGAGAAAAAAGAAGGGAAAAGGCACAAAAGGGAATTTGGGCAAAGCCTTGCGGAATAGTTATCTGAGAGTGAAGCCGCCTTTTGCATTGTGAGGCACATTCACGCCACACACGCACAGCCCACAGAAGAAATCGTAAAAGGAAAGACCACCAAAAAGCAACTTTAAAGGGATGAAGCTTTCAACAGTTTTGCAACTTTCCTGTGACAAGAAGAGAATAAATATGGATGCTTTTTTAAGTAAAACAAATATAGCAAGTGTACAAAGATACATTTTTTCTGCCCTAGATCAGGGCTGTCCTTTTTGCGTCTTAGGCACTGTTGGTTGCAATGAATGAAAGGAGCAAGATATGCGCGCCTGATGACTCTCCTTTACGAAATCTGATGAGGACATGAAGTGCTCCTGGAATATCGCAGAGCACTTTTGAAAATTTGTGGGGATCACGTCGCACATTTTACAGAGGATGGTCTGATGGTGTCACGTACCCCTTTTCTCACATTTCCATTCTACCGGATACCACATATTGACAATATGGATCTCGATGCAATGCTCGCTCAAGAGATCGAGGATCTCAACCGAGACACTGAGGAAGACAGACGAGTGAAAGAGGCTGTCATTCTCGACAAGCGCGATCCCAATAAAATCTGCCACGAAGACTCGGACGATTCCTTGAGCGACGAAGAGGATTTGGAAATAAGCGACCCGGAGCTGTTTCGTACAACAGAACGGAACCGCCAAATTGTGCTAGAGGAAGATACCCAGAAAAAAGCACCAGCACCCATCGACCGTCCTGCCGAACTCGTTTTTTCGGAGCCACCTACCACAATAACGGAACCAGATAGGATCATCGTGACATTTTACTATGGTGTATGCAAAGATAGACCAGTCACCAAGTCTCGCAAATATATGATGACTTGCGACTTTGGAGAGGAGAGCATGTATGCCATGAGCTGGGCTATGGGTACAATGCTTCGAGACGGAGACGAAGTGCACGTTGTTACCGTTTTTAATCTGGAAGATCCTGTGGATGAACTCGAAGAGGCTGAAAAATACAGTTTGTGGCGTGAAGTAAGCTTTATCCTTCTCCCTTCCATGACTTGATTCCAAAAGGGTCATCCCACTCAACTTGTTTTTGTGTAGCTTGATCGCAAGTCAAAGACATTAATATCCAAAGTGCGACAAAAGTTGAGCGAGATGCTCTTGTTCAATATCAAAA
The DNA here is from genome assembly GCA_000611695.1 of Rhizomucor miehei CAU432. Taxonomy (NCBI): domain Eukaryota; kingdom Fungi; phylum Mucoromycota; class Mucoromycetes; order Mucorales; family Lichtheimiaceae; genus Rhizomucor; species Rhizomucor miehei. The sequence goes on along the minus strand of KK100140.1, from coordinate 11,075 downwards.
TTGTAATCTATTCCATCGGTGGACCGATAAAGGAATCACTCTTAGATCTCGTAAGTTATGATGTAAATATTGAATCCTATTTTCCTGTCTAACATATTTTTTAATGACTTTTACTCAGATATGTAATACACCGTTAACAATGGTTGTATGTGGATCTCGCGAGAAAGGCGCCTTCAAGGGCTTGCTTATGGGCAGCGTTTCCACCTTCTTGGTACATAACTCGCCGGTACCAGTCTCAGTTGTCCGCCCGCATAAAAAGGCCAAGAAGAGTAAGAGGAAGCTTACTGCAGCTCAGAAATTGAGCAACAGCGTACGAAGTGGACAGCTCAAGGTGGACGAAGTCGCTGGTGCACCAGCTGCCCCCAATCTCCATCCTTCCTCTTCTTCATAGTTTTTTTTAAAATGAAGAAAATAACCTATATCTCCTTCCTTTCACATCTACGCACAAGATGCTATATTACAAAACGCAGTTTGCTAATATATTCTTTTTTACGAAAAAATGATTGCAATAATAAGCAAACTGATAACCATCATAATTAATCTTGACATGAATGCGTTTTGTGCTGATTGACCGTGGAACCCAGCATTTGTCGTGTTTGTTGGGATGTTCTGCCATAGTTGTCCTTATCAGTTACCATGGTTATCTAATGCCATCTTTGGAACTTACAAAGGTGAATGCAAAGGGAGGGAAAAAACTGATTCCGGCGGAAAAAGATACGTTGCCGCCTGCATTGTACATGGTTCCTCGCAGAGGTTGACCAAACAGTGAAGTAGCTGGAGTGTTTGGATCGCGCAAAGGTGGTGGCCGTTGCCCTGCTGGTCGTGTGGGTATCGATGGGTCGGTTCTCGGGTCTTTTTCTTCTCGTCCTCGTCCGTAAATGGGGATTACTTTATCTCGTCCGCAACCTGCTTTGCATACTGGACAGGTTGGGTTCCTCGCCTGTGCATGCAGCCACTGTGCTAGACATGACCAACTATAAAAATTTACTCTACATCAGTCTCCCAAACGGCTGTTACTTGATATTATGTCTTATTACCAAAACAAATGGCCACACAAGGTAAGTACCGGGTGGGTTGCAGTATCGAAACTAATGATTCCGCCTTTAGTTATCTGTGCCTCTGCATAATCTCTAAAGACAAGATAGCAGCATACCATATATTACATTCGTAGAAGCCGGTTCCACTACTGCTGCTGCTGCTGCTGGGTCCTGATGATGTTGCCGTCTGATTCTGCGTGGCCGTGTCTTCCTTGTCCACCGTTTTGACATGCCTCCGCCTTAATTCGTTCCCACTGTACGAGATCGGACTTGGTTTGAGTTGCTGAGAGTCAAGTTCACGATCTGGAGTTCCAGATGACGTTTCAGTTGCGGATTGTGGCAAGTTTTCAGGAATGCTCGGTTGCGATGGCGCCGGGCCTGCCTCGCCAGCTTCAGTTGCATTTGTGGGTGTGTGTTCCATATCTTGCGGGGTAAGAGAAGCACCGCTGTGTTTGCAAGCTGCTTTATCTGAGATCAAAAGTTCGGCCCTGTTCTTTTTCGAAAGAAAATAGGCCTTTGAAACAACCTCCAGATGCTATCTGGAATCACTCGAGTAGATTTGGGCGAAAGTGGATGCCCAGAATTTTATTATTACGAACTGAAAACTCTGAAGGAATTATATGCAGATCTATTGACAATGGCTCAAAAAGAAGACTGGCTGGCTCCATGGAGACCAATACAATGAGAGAAGATTTGATGCTATGGAGCTTGCACACAACCTGACAGAAATGGGTCGCGTGGAGTAAAGGGCACAGCATGTAAATAGAAGAATGAAAATATATATGCATGAGCAGATCCTCCACGTGAGTCTACATGGTAACGATGCCCTTAGTGAACAAGTAGTTAGTACGACACAAAATATATCTAACTGTATTTAACGAAGCTAGAGCATAACCATGTGTTGTGTGAAACAGGCCATTGGGATGGTCATTGGCGAATTTCAGTCGTTACACAAGCAGACATACAGCAAGGTCCTCGTGCAACGATTGCCTGTTTGAGATGTCAAATGTGGCAATTGCAAGGGGACCAATTACCTCTCCTGTGCTCGTTCGACTGCTCCATACTTCAGTTTGCAAAGGCAGCAAAGAATAGCGATGCCTCTGTTTTAGGAGAGAATCAAAGTTAAAGAAAGCATGCCAACTTAGCTAGACCTATAGCATTTCTTTGAAATTATAAATGCTTATATTTATTAGCATTTAATTGCATCTCAACACATTGACCTCTCAATCCTAGCAATTGCAAAATTGTTTCCATAATATCAAAGTGTAGATTGTTTGACTTTATGGAACGAGAGCAACACTCGACAGCAATGGGAACAGCCGTTTAAAAAAAAGGAATGCTGCTGTAAGTAAACGGAAAGGAGGAAAAGGAGCAAGGAGAGGAGTGACACGAACGGCGGTTCTTTTTTGTTGTTGTTAATCTCGGTGTATCTTTTTTGAACTCTCAATTTTTTTTTCTCTTTCTTTCCCTTCACCCTTTCCTTTCCTTTCCTTGAAGATGCGAATTATTTCTCTGTGGGCATTGATCGCTCTAGCATGTTTACAATTTGCTGTTACTGTTCAATCCGACAGTGTAGCTCGAGCATTGCTTGCTGATCCGCTTGCCCTGGTGGGCGAGGCTTCGTCTGCACAGGCTGAGCAACCAGCTCAAGAAACATCCAGTCAGGCACCAGCGCCTGCTACGACAACGACGCCTGCAGCCCCAGAAACATCTGTACCGCCAGCAACGTCCGCTGAACCTGCTCCATCCACGACTCAGGCACCTTCCCCGACAACAACAACATCTGCTGCAAATTCTCCCGCCCCAGCAACCACGACTGCTGCACAAGATAATAAATCCAGCCAGGCTCCAGCAGCCACACCTAGCAGCAGCAGTAACAACAACGATAATAATAACAATAGCAGCAAGAGCAACTGGCTCGGACATGGGTGCAGCCAGCATGGTAGGACCGGGCGAGCGGTGGTGCGGGTAATCATTGATAGCAACAACACTCCCAAGAACAGCTCAGCATCGTCCGCTACTGGTTCTGTAACGGCATCTTCGTCCTCTGCTGCACCGACTAGCTCCCACAGCAGTGATAAGAATGGATCTAGCAGTGGCAATACCACAGCTACGGTTGCAGGCGCTATAGTTGGTGGTATAGGTACGTGGGCAAAGAAACTGTTCAAGGTATGTATAGGCGATCACAGTACTCATTTCTTTGTAAAGTCGGCGTTGCACTCCTTGGTGGCATTGTCACCTTCGTCAACAGCCTCATAATCGGCAGTGTTCGGCTTATTCCTCTTACGAGTACATCCTCCTCGTCTGTTGACGAAGGTGACAATGCCACCAAGGAGTGCAACGCCGACTTTACAAAGAAATGAGTACTGTGATCGCCTATACATACCTTGAACAGTTTCTTTGCCCACGTACCTATACCACCAACTATAGCGCCTGCAACCGTAGCTGTGGTATTGCCACTGCTAGATCCATTCTTATCACTGCTGTGGGAGCTAGTCGGTGCAGCAGAGGACGAAGATGCCGTTACAGAACCAGTAGCGGACGATGCTGAGCTGTTCTTGGGAGTGTTGTTGCTATCATTGCTCTTGCTGCTATTGTTATTATTATCGTTGTTGTTACTGCTGCTGCTAGGTGTGGCTGCTGGAGCCTGGCTGGATTTATTATCTTGTGCAGCAGTCGTGGTTGCTGGGGCGGGAGAATTTGCAGCAGATGTTGTTGTTGTCGGGGAAGGTGCCTGAGTCGTGGATGGAGCAGGTTCAGCGGACGTTGCTGGCGGTACAGATGTTTCTGATATTTTTGAAATACAGTAACCAACCATCTCCGCTTGTTTTCCTGCAATTTTGGAAAGGGGTCGCAAAGGAGGCTCCGGATGCCGAATGCGGCACACAATTGCAAAAGTTTTTGAAAGGAATGTTATTTAATGGAAAAGATAAACTGTAGGAATGGATACCAACAATGTAATACAGCGAGAACAGAAGGAAGGAGAAGACCAATATACATGGGTCTCGCTAGGGATCATCTACTTAACAGTTTGCCGGCTGCAGAGAACAGAGTAGAGTGTAGACAACTTTTGAAAAGGTCCGATCCAAACCATGCGTTGCATCCACTAGAACTTTTCGTCACATATCTATATTGTATTCTGGAAAGAATCCATAGGAGGATTGCTCCCCCAACTATAGATGATATAACGATATCGAAGCATCAAAGTCTGCTCCATGCCAAAATATAGACATTTCCCGACATTTGTGATAATAAAGCTTTCATCCCTGTTAGATTCTTCTCATTATCCCGTAGCTGTCACTACATTGCAGAAGATTCTGATCATCTCTTCATTCGTACCAACCCAGATATTCACACAAAATCAAAAGATCTTTACAGGATGATAACAAGCAATGAAGCTGATTTCTCTTCTTATTATAATGGGGTGTATCGGTTTTCTTTTCAAACTTAATAGCTAAAACTACAAAATAATGAGATGAATGCGATATATGATATCTACCAGCCGCGCTTGGCCATCTTTTGATCCTCAGAGAGCTCGTCAAGGTTAATGCCGACCATAGCTTCACCGAGATCCTCCGAAACTTCAGCAAGAACCTTGGGGTCATTGTAGTGGGTAACAGCTTGCACTATACGGGAGATACATCATGGTCAGCAAAAATCATCCGTGAAATATATGCTACAGTTGCTCGACAAACTTACCAATAGCGCGTGCACGTTTTACTGGGTCGCCGGATTTGAAAATACCCGAGCCGACAAATACACCATCACAACCCAATTGCTAAGAAGGTATAAAATTTTAGACACCGGTTACACAAAGGCACAGAAAACGCTGAACTCACCATCATGAGAGCAGCATCAGCAGGGGTGGCAACACCACCGGCAGCAAAGTTAACAACAGGTAAGCGGCCAAGACGGGCAGTTTCTTTGAGAAGGTCATATGGAGCTTGGATTTCCTTTGCGTAAGCGTATAATTCTTCATCAGTCATGGAGGCAGCACGACGAATTTCAGCGTTGACAGTGCGCATGTGACGGACAGCTTCAACAACGTTTCCAGTACCGGCTTCACCCTTGGTACGGATCATAGCAGCACCTTCGTTGATACGGCGGAGTGCTTCACCCAAGTTCTTGGCACCGCATACGAAGGGCACCTTAAAGTTCTTCTTGTTGATGTGGTTGGATTCATCGGCAGGGGTCAAGACTTCAGATTCGTCAATGTAATCGACACCAATCGATTCGATGATCTGGGCCTCAACAAAGTGGCCAATACGGACCTTGGCCATCACAGGAATAGTAACGGCTTCCTGGATGCTCTTGATCATCTTGGGATCGGACATACGGGCAACACCGCCTGGCGAAAAAATAACCCTTTGTCAGCAATAGACAGTATTGTTCCATGGAAACAACCAAATCACTCACCGTTCTTGCGGATATCAGCAGGCACACGTTCAAGTGCCATGACAGCACAGGCACCGGCCTCTTCAGCAATGCGAGCTTGCTCAGCGTTGACGACGTCCATGATAACACCACCCTATATACATTAAAAATAAGCTTCTTGCTGTACCTTTGCGATCGCACGAGATCAAGTAACGTACCTTGAGCATTTGGGCGAGACCGGCCTTGAGCTTGTAGCTAGGCTCACCGGAAGCACCGTTCTCGGCAGCGTTGGAATGAAGGTTTGTAGGTGCAGAGAATCCAGTGCTCATGTTGTGTTCTTTTACTGGTGTAAAGAGAGTGAAGGAAAAAAAGGTGGGAAAAAAAGTGGGGGCTGAGATTTTAACTTTTTGCGTTGACCAATGATGAGCAACCGTGACCGTTGAAGAGGTCTTCCAAGATGATCGTTTGTTTGCTTTTTCCTTGCTGGATATGTGTCCATCGACCAACTTATGTCCTGACGACCGAAATTACACCGAAATTACCGCTTCCACCAGAATTCAGTTATTGCTCGAATGATTACATGAAGTTACTTTATTTTGGTGCCATAATATAGCACTCCTTGGTCTCGTTGGGTCCGGGTATATTTCAACAGCAGAACATCCCGCTTTTTGGCATCCGGGGCTAAATCTTCCAGATAAGGTGCAATTTCTTGCTCTGTCCATCGCTTCTTTTCAGCAAATAACCTTGCAAACCGTTGCGCAGGATCCGTTGGTAACTCGTTGACAGGAAAGTATGTAATATATTGCTGCCGCCGCTGTTGCGTGATAACGCGCTCCAAAGTGATATACAGGCCCTTGAGCATATCCAGCTCCACTGCAAAGATATCTGGTACCATCGTTTTCCAGACATCCATAAACTCTTCTAGTCGCCATTCCTTGCCACGTGCGCTGGCTAACGCTGCCTGTCCAAGGAATCGGCACACACGGACCTTGTTTAAGGCTATTTTGTTGTTTCCCAATCGATCACAGAATGCATCGAAACATCCATTAACGACACTGTCCGGAATTTCTTCCAATTGTAGAACACAATCCCGAGCTTTAGATACGTCCATATTCTCAAGATCCAGTCCTTCAATGGTGGCGTTTGTGACGAGCGCGTCGAGTAATTGGTGAAGATAGGATAAATCAAACATGCGATACTTGCCTAGAAATACAGTTGATACCGTGTAAATCAAATTTTCAAAAGAATAAATCACCTTTCCTACCATCAATTACTATCACGTTGCGGTCCTTTAAACCTTGCTCTAGTTCAGTTTCGCTTGCTTGGACAATAGATAACAGATCAGTAAATGTATACATTGGCTGGATCACACAAAAGAAGAAAAATAAGCATTTCTATTTAGTTTATACATTTCTCGCTATTGTATTCACCTTTTGCGCGTGTCGATCTTCCTGAGACGGTCCAGCGTAAAGAGTAGGTAGAAGCAGTTCTTCAATGCGCGCCAGTCTCGGTAAACATGGAACCACTTCGATTGTTCGGGATATATCGTCAACAACGTGCATTTGCCCATTTGACTGCGGCTGCGCTAGTAAAAGCGAATTCGATGTGTTTACTTCACGAAGACTGAATGTTTGGCTTTTTGTACACAGAACAGCGTCGTCTTCCGGTCGTCCTTTAATAACAAGTCTACGCCATTCAGGACGATGCTCATGTACATCATAGACTCGAGGATCACTTACTCGCCCTCGGACTCTATGCAGCGAGCAATCTCCTCATTACTCAATTCCAATAGACATAGTGAATCTTTGTCAAATGATCTAGAGTATAATAATTCTGACATTTTTTTTGAGGAAAAAGTTAATTCGACAAGCAGGCGGGGTGCGCCTGCCAACGGACGGCAAAAAATACGTTGGACCAACGGAACGTCTCTCCCTCTCTCTCCCTCTTTTTTTTGACTAATGTGGAAACCAACAGGTATGCATTCCGTCAAAATCTTAGTGAGAAGTGCTCATGTGGATCTGTTTGAACAATCAGGAACAAATGTTGTACCTTTGGGAAGCAAGAGACGGTTCGGTGACAGTTCGCCAGAACGCACGCCTGCAGCACCGCCACCGTCAGACGCAGCACCCACTGCAACAGGTACGATATACAAAACTTTGTTTAGATCGAAGAGGATTGCTATGCTATGCTATGCTATGCTATGCAGGAGCAGTGATTCTTCGATCTTAAGTTTTCTTGTCTTTTCTATGGATTGCATTGAAACTGACTTTCTTAATAACAGCACCGGCCGCGAGCAACGGCGAGGGAAGAAGGAAGAGGAGAAGTCGATGGGGCGATGAATCAGCAAAGGTCAACATGCCTGGCTTACCGACATCGTTGCCTAAGTTGAGCCAGCAGCAAATGGACAATTATGTTTGTACGTTGAGTGAGAAATACTTACATATGAGAGTCATTACTGACCGATCGTTTTCAATTTGTTAGTACAAATTCGTTTGGAAGAAATCAACAGAAAGTTACGTACTGGCGATTACGTACCGCCAGAGCGAGAAAGGTATCGTATCAATGGAAATTTTAGCCTCTGATTCAGAGGACTAAAGAATGTGTATAGATCTCCCTCTCCGGAACCAGTATACAATTCCGAAGGCAAACGTGTTAACACACGAGAAGCACGCTATAAAAAGAAGCTTGAAGATGAACGTCACAAACTTGTTGAGAAAGCCCTCAAAACGATTCCCAATTTCAGACCACCTCCCGATTACAAGAAGCCAAGCCGTATACACGAGAAAGTCTACATTCCTGCAAAAGAATTCCCTGAGATCAACTTTATCGGTCAATTGATTGGTCCTCGTGGCAACACGTTGAAGGGCATGGAAGCTGAATCTGGTGCAAAGATTAGTATTCGTGGTCGAGGATCTGTCAAGGAAGGCAAGGCTAGAACGGATGCCGCCAACAACTCGGCACAGGAAGAAGACTTGCACTGTCTGGTCATGGCTGACTCTGAGGAGAAGGTCAAGAAGGCTGTTAAACTAATTGAAAAGATTATCGAAACAGTAAGTTATTCTAATCGGCTCAAAAATAGTCTGCAGCTATACTTACTATGAGTGATATAGTCTGCCACCTTGCCGGAGGGTCAAAATGAGCTGAAACGAAATCAACTGCGTGAACTAGCTGCTCTGAACGGTACTTTGCGTGACGACGAGAACCAGACCTGTATCAATTGTGGTGCTGTTGGACATCGACGCTACGAATGCCCTGAGAGACAAAACTACACTGTTAGTCTCACATGCCGTGTTTGTGGTGGAAAAGGACACACTGCAAGAGACTGTCTCCATCGCAATGATCCTGAATACGCAGCTAAAGCCAGAGAACGTGAGCAACATCTTGACAGCGAATATGCAAACTTGATGGCTGAACTGGGAGAGAAAACCGAGGATGGTGCCGGTGGACAGGTAAAACGACGATATATTTTGAGAATGAAAAATTATATTCTAAATATGTTTTGATATAGTATGGAGAGAAGAATGCTGCTCCTTGGCAACGTGCAGCTAGTGGAGATGCTCCACCATGGCAACAACAGCGAGACAACGCTAACAATGCTCCACCTACTTCCGCAGCTGGTGGAGCAGCAAGTGCTCCATGGGCACAGCAGCAAGGCTATAACTACGGTGGTTATTACGGTCACTATGATCAATACGCTGCTTATGGAGGTTACTACGGATATGGTTATGATCCTTCTCAGGCAGCTAGTGGAGCAAATCCTTGGGCTGTAAGTAATAATGGGACGTTGTGGCATACAACATTTACTGAACAATTTTTATATAGCAAGCAGCTCAACCACCGCCACCACCACCACCATCTGGCGGAGCAGAAGGATGGGTAGGTCCTTTGCAACAAGGTATCGAACCGTGAATCTTGCTAACATTGTTCGGTGAATATCAGGACTCAACAGCACCACCTCCGCCTCCACCTGCCGAAGCCGCACCGCCACCCCCTCCGTCCGCTCCTGCTCCTCCTCCACCGCCACCGGAGGAGTAAAGAGGAAAACTGCTCAAATGCATATCCAAGCAGCAAAATATGCGTGAAGTGATGAATTAGTTTAGTTTTTGGTGACGATCCTAAGGATATAAAGCACTCAATGAATGAAAATGATATTGATATATTTGTCAATCCCGTTCTATGACTTCGCCCAGATCTAATTCATCATTATCTACATTCATACTATGACTAGCAGCCTGAGGTGTGGAGTGCTGGGAAATGATGGTCTTCATTTCTTCTAGCGATATGCCTGGAATACTGAACCTTGGCGTTAGCACTTTATAAGTAGAATTCACACCTGCTTGAAAACCTTACGATTCATGTCCACTCCAGCTTTTCATTGTTATTTGTCGAGCTTTCTGAAACGTATCTGCGTTGCAGGAGAAATCAACCGTATCTTGTTCTTGTTGTTGAGAGTTTGTGCTGGTTGCCAAAGGAAGAGACTTGTGCCAGGTATACAATAATTTGTAGCATTGTTCAAGTTCTGTTACCCAGATATGTGCTATTCGACATAGTCGACTGCATATAGCCATCATGGTCAGCACCATGGATACAAAATGTGCCTTTGCTAATGATTTCGAATATTCGCTGTAATCGATTGTGTTAGACCAAATATAAATAGCGTCGCGATAATTGTATTCGATACTTGCCAAAATGTTTGCATTAGACTCGCTTGAAGCTGTATTTACAATGCAATGTTAGTTACATTATTTCTGTACGAATAAGCATTCGAGTTGTATATATTTACTTTATCCAGCAGCAAGGCGGTCGCAATGATACGATGCATGGTATATTGAGCAAATTCTCTAGTCGGTGCAAACTTCCATTCACCTTTGCATTTCTCCATGCTACACAGTAGTTTGTAAGAGGCCTAGTATAAATTACCACATATATTTTTGGCCAAGTAAGAAAGAAAAACCAACTTACGACTTTGCGTTCCAAAACGTTTGGTAAAATTCTGCGATAACTTTATCGATCGCCAAAGTTTTCAAACGTTTCGTTATTTGGCGTGCCTTTAGGGTGGGATTAGCATCTTCTTTCGTTCCGTTCCACACTGATCCGTTTTGTCGTATACTCAACCTGTGACATTATCCGGAACCGAGGAAACATTCTTTGACTGTTGATCAACTTGTAGTACATGCGATCGAGGATCGCGACATCGATCCAGAATGCCTTCTTTGTAAAGACTTTTTGTGCATTGGCTAGGCGTTTCAAAGATTTATCGTGATCGAATCGCTTCTTTTTATCAAGCTGGGCACGAGGTAGGGATCGTTGTGTTGGACAGTCGAGTTGCAACAATGAGTATGCAGGTGTGGTCATTTTCCAAGCAGCGTGAGGCTCGTTCCCGGCAATTGAAGCCCAATTTGGGAAGAGGCTCGAGCACCTCGTCGCGCTGTCAGTTGAATACATGTGTATATTCTTTTCTATGCCCTTTTTTTTCTTCATATCATCTATGACGAGTCACAAGCAGGCAAGCAGCAGTATCTTTAATATAAAATCACTCTATCGATTCTTCAAATAGACCTCGATACATCATAGGACCTTTTCGAGAAAATAAATCATTAAGGGGATTGCAATAAAAATTAAAATCGAAACGAAACGAGAAAAAAATAAATAGAAGAGTAGTAT
>KK100139.1:199489-210444 GCA_000611695.1 Rhizomucor miehei CAU432 | reverse complement strand
AATACGTTATACCGGTTTATTTTTTACTAATGATTCTATTTTAGTGATAATGATACCCTGTTTACAAACCACATCAACACGGACGGCATGGCTGTACATTTTCAGTTCGCAAGAGCCACCAGGAAACCCTCCATTCAGCTTGAAATCGGTGATTTCTCTAGCCAAGAAGTGGATGAGTGTTTTCATGTCTGCGCCATTGATCCCGGTCGTCAGCATATTTTCACAGCAGCCTATGGCTGCTGTGAAGAGCAACACGAAATGCGCAGAGTCAGCAGAGCAGAGTATAGTGCAATGATAGGTGCCAAGGCCAGAAACAAACGACTACAGACGCAGAAAAAAGAAAATGGCATCGAAGCTATTGAGTCAGGGTTTCCTACGGCGAAAACAACGAACATTCAACCCTATAATCATTATGTGCAGTATCTCCTTGTGCATGAAACGACGCTACGCCAATTCTATTCACGATACCATGCGCATATACGATTTCCGAACTTACAAGGCAGAAACAGAGTACGAGAAGAGCTTCCAAATATTGTGATTAATGGCGGCAAAAAATACAATCGCAAAAAACGGAAGAAACGTGCTGCGAACCGGAAGAAGAGAACAAATTATCGAAAAAAGAGAAAGAAGTACCGAGAGCAGCGCCGGCGTAGTACTGGAAGGTACGTGACATGGAGACCTCAAGTTATTCATGTAAATTCAACCATATGTCGCATTAGAATACCATCGCAACCTGAATCAGCAGTCCGATCAACTCTGATCAATATGCAAACCCAAAAAGAAAAAAGGTGGAGCCGAGAAAAAGTACCGCAAAGAACCAAGGACAAAATGCCACTCGTAGTCTTTGGCGACGGGATGTTTGGCAAGGATTGCAACAGAATCAAAGGCCATGAAAGCGGTGTGGTTGGTATACTGTGGAAAATGCTCAAGAGAAGAGAAGCCAGAGGAGAAATTGCACTCGTAACCATCAACGAATACAACACCTCGCAAGTAAGTACATTATTATTAATAATTAATGACTGGTATGATATTCAATTGTTTAATTGATAACAATTTTAGATCTGTCACACATGCATGTCAAAATCTCTACAGAAGCTGAAGACTGAGGACGGTATCTCCCACCACGGCATCCTGGACTGCCAAACCTGTGGAATGCTTTGGAATAGAGACTCCAATGCCTCTAAGAATATGTATTTCATTGCAAGAAGTATCTGGGAAGGCTCTGGTCGCCCCGAGGTCTTCTGCAGACCAAATCAATCCACCACTGCGGATGTGGGACCCGAAAGGGTTTAGGTTTTTACGGTAAGTCTTGCAATCTTTCTAAAGCCCTGTACATCTCAGAAATCACTGATGGCTTATACTTTAGATTATCGGTGAGTCTGCATACGTTTAAGTTAATACGAACATTTTTACTCATTGAGAGATCATTTGCGTCATCTGGAGCACTGGTGTCGCCCCGCGGCAAGCTTGGGCCTAGATGGTCAGTGTTCATAGTCCCTAAGTCGAAAAGAATGCCTATTAATTTCTTTCCAAAGGTCCAAACTTGGCTCGAGTGCGATGCAAAATTGATGCTCCAAACGTATGATAACGCAAATTTGGTTTTCTTAGGCTGCAATATGCGTTCTCACAAAGCGCAATAGGTTTCCCAGGTGGCGCGAATTTTATTTCAGAACACAGTATACCACCGATCGAAGAAGGAGAGGAAAACATCAGGGATCGAATGCATCCATTACCAGCCTTTCGAAATCGGCTTGAGTAGCTACAACGAATCCTCCTTATTTCAATTTGCTGGTCGACAAGAAATCATCTTGAAATTAACAAATGGCTCACTGTAGCAAAAGGTCTATTTCAGTATTCATTTTTTCATGTAGGAACCGATGTGGCCAGCTTTCGTTCATTTCTTGATGAAATCCTATGAATGGTTATTGCAACTAGAAGTTCATTGCAATTGTTTTATTATTAGTCTGATTGACGCGTCGCCAAGTGCGCAGGCGGTGGTTTTGACGAGGGTATACGCCAATGTTTCAGAAGTCGTAGAATTTGAGATCATTTCATGACTTTTTTAAGAATAATTTTTCACCTTTTTTTCTCTCGTTCAATTGTCGTATATCAGATGGCACACAACCCATTTGCCGATCCTGCTCCCGATAATCCATGGGCAAATAATCAAGATATCGGCGGTCCTCGTTATGGAAACGCATACGAAGATGACAATAGCCGACCGCCATCCTACCAACAACCAAGCAACGTCCAGTACTGGAACGAGTCGAACAAGACTGAATTGCACCAAAGGGACAGAAATAATGCATGGGAGACGTCGTACCAGCAGTCTCCAGGTGTGCAAGATGCATACCAATTTGCCGGAACGCGCTATGGAAATCAGCCCGACACCTTTGGAACCGCCTACACATCCGTAGCATCAGCGTCTCCAGCTCCGCCGTCAGCGGCTGATGCTCACAAGGCTGCACAAGGAGGAGGAGCAGTCGAGGAAGGTGTATCGGGGACACCAATTTCAATAGGAGGAGGCAGCAGAGGACATCCTTCAAAGGCGCGATTGGGTCTAAGAGCAGCCCAACTGATTACAAGCGTAGGCCACTTGGGTTTTGCCGCAGGTGCTTCACCGGTAAGGATGTGTGTGTGACGTGTAGCATGACAACGTTAGCTGATGCCGCACATTGTCTATCAGTACTCGAATCGAGATATTCCACTCTCCAGTACATCCTGCTTTTATTTTTTATACGTTGTGGTGGGTATTAAAGAATTCATATGGTTCATAGCACAAGCGCGTTGACAGTGTTCATGGTGCGATAGGCTATTCTTTCCATAATATGGTCTCTATTCAACTTGTTCGCCTTTTGTTACCGACAGCTGACCAGCGGCGCAAAGTTGAAGCGTTCAGTAATGTTGGGCATCGATGCAGTGCTGGCGATCATGTGGGGAGTTGGTACTATCGTCGAAGCGGCAAAATTTAAATGCCCTCCAGGAGGTTACAATCACTGGTGTGATTTCTACAACGTTAGTATTTTTTGGGGTATGCTGACGTTTGTGCTTTACGTGGCTGCAGTCGGTTGGGACTTTATCGGCGCATGCAGGAAAAGTCGACAATAAGTAGATAACAAAGGATCCGTAAATCTGTTGGTCCATGCATATACAACTACGTGTCACGAGATTGAAGCATTTGTGGCAGACCTTAAACGTTTTGGACTTAAGACTTTTATTTTTTCCTCTTTTCTCCTTCTGTTGGTTTCCCCCTTTATCTCTACCAATTTTATTAAGAAAAATATGCAACAGATATTAAGTGAAGCGTTTGGAGTGGTGCGAAAAAGATACGAGTCAGCCAGTTTATCAACGTTTATATTACTGGAAGTAGCCATCTTTGCCGTGTGCTTACACCTGGTGCTTCCGCAGCGGCACCGCCAAGCCCGCACTGTCAAACTTCTCGCACAACCTGACCATATTGTAAAGCTTATCCTGGATATCGAAAGGTACCCTTCTTGGCGCTCCCACGTGGTAGGCGTACATCCTCTTGGAAGCAAAGACTGTATACAGTTCTTGGAGTACGTTGCACGGACTCGACACCACCTCATTCACAAACAGCAGCCGTTCAGTGCATCAGCAACAGCAGGGCAGCATGACATTGCACGGTTCAAAACGAGAGCGAGAGCAATAGATATGAAGCTTGTCGACGAATACACAATTACAAGGCGTGATAGAGCAACGCGTCTGAAGCCAAACTTGCAACCAACGGAAGCTCAACTCAATTGCCCTCGATCGTCCTTTGAACGCGAGTGGGAGATAACAGTCCGTCCCCATGGGGATGCATCCTCTTTGCTTACCTTGGTCGAGACTGTCCGCAGCGAAGGCTTCCTAGCACGATGGCTAGGTCCTGTTCTTGGTTTCCACAGAGTTTCCCAAAGGTTCCTTCTCGATCTGTCAAGGGAACTGGAGCGGCAGCAGAAACAACGGGTCGTCAAGGACCAGCCACTGTGCGACTCGCCCACTGATCTGGTATACCAAGAGCAGCAAAAGGAATGCCAAGAAAGACAATCAAGCACTCAAGAGCTTTCTGGTTCAAGGGTACCATTGGAATCACTAGAAATCTCAAATGTAGCTTCAAATAATAGTCCGTCTAGGGATGATGATGACACGCATCAGGAGCAAAAGGTCAAAGTGGCGCTCCCACCGATGCGAGACGATGAAGGATCCCAAAGTTCCGAGAGTTCAGGACGATGTATATCGGATGAATGGGATACTCTCAGTGAAGTCTATGGAACTGCAAAATAAAATCTCTTGAACATTTGCTCATTGCTGGTTTTTTTTTCGACATTGAAGTTGCAAAAGGGAAGGAAGGGGAAGAATGTTTTCAATGTCAATGCTGCCGCTGTGCTGAGCTGTGAACTCCCCGCTCTTCTTTCTTTCCCCGTTGTACGAAAAGGCTCCAACGCCCGATCAATGGACAATAACCCATTTCGTCAAAACTCTGACATGTACTCTAGCCCTCCAATAGGGCAGACAAACTACTTGCAGCCGGGCTTTCCACAGCAGAATATTATGGCCCAAACAACCTCGACATTCACGCCAAGCTATAACACTCAATGGCAGCAACCGCAACAGTTCTTTCAGACGGGCAGCGGATACCCCACCACCAACAACCAGCAGCCCTCCCTATACCAGCTTCAACAGCAGCAGTACCTTCAACAACGGTTGCAGCAGCAGCAACAACAACAGCAACAGCCATTATCGGTAACGCAAGCCCAGTCTTCTCTCTATTCCATGCCACAACAACAGCAGCAGCGGCCATCTTATCTTGTCTCGCAACCGCAGCCAAATATGCTCCAGCACGGCGTGTCATATAACCCTACTGGCTATTACCAATTTCAACAGCAGCAGCAACAGCCATTCCAGCAACCGCAACGGATGCCAATGTCGATGCCTCCTCAGTCAAGCAATTTCTATGGAGGAAGCATGCAGCAGCTACCGCAACAACAACAGCATGACGCATCAAACATTTACATTCCTCCTGATTTTGGTCTATCAAGAAACAATACGCAAACTTCATCATCAACGTTTACACCCAAGCATCCTCCTGTAGATGCCAGCACACTTTTGAAAAGTGGCAAAGTTCGTAAAGTGGAATGCCCCGTTTGCCACAAGATGATAGAAGGAGATGACCCAGCCATTAACCATCATGTTAATGACCATTTGGAATACGATACGTAAAACTAATGGAATAATAATGAAAGTAATTTTGTGGATAGCCATACATATTGCCAATGTTTTAATGAACGATGGATCCGAGCTCCGCACGATCCGTTTTTCTTTGTTCCACTTCACTTGTTCCATGGGAAGCATTCAGTCGGAATCGCGTGCAAATGAAGGCATGGATCTTGACAACGACAACTATGCAAAGCATCAAGACCAGCACTTTCGAATTGAGTGTACTGTAACTGCTCCACCGTCATCACCGCAGGAGTCTGCTACGCTCGATTCACAGTTTGCAAGCACACAAAAAGCTCGACACGCTCTCGTTGTGGAAAGACTATTGCATCGTTGCAACACGGATGTTTCATGCAAAGTAAAAAAACGACAATACAAAAGTCTTAAACCTTCGCGAATTCCTATACGATCGTCCCGCCTGCGAGCTCAAGCCCTCTTATCAAAGGCTACCAACGATTTGGCAGGCGCTATTTCCACGATACGCCTATCTCCAACACGACCACAAAACGATCCAAACTTGTAGATACAATCCAATATCATCATTATTATCACCACCGTCGTCAAATCCTCTCATCTCATATCATACCCACCACATAAAGTATATATTTGCCCCTATTCCTCATCATCATCGCAGCATCAAGGAGACATGCACAAAGTTTTATTGGATGGAATGCGCTCAGCTGATGGTGCTGGCGTACTGTGCTTGTACGCTTCGCTTGATGCGCAGCATCTCCTTGAATGTATCCTCGTTGCCATGTTGAACCTCAAAGTCATGCCATGTTTGCCAGAATGCCGGCTGTGTCTATATGTAACAAACGAAAAAAGTCAGCTCGCGAGGATTTTCACCTGCATGATTTGAGTTAAAATTTTTACCTTTGGATCAAAGAATTGAGATGCGTAACCGTAGATAGCACGAGCACGATCAATTTCGCCAAGTTTACGCTCCAATTCGGCATACTTGAGACACATGGGTCGCACATCCCTGTCAGGCAGCGATTCAATAGCTCGTTCGTAGATTTCTCGTGCAGCAACAATGCCAAAGGATTCGGTTGCTTTGGCAATGTAATATTTGAACATCTAGTAAAATAACCAAGCGTTGGTATCTCTGTTCTAGGCATCCTGGCCATTTCGTTTTTCCTTACCTCGAGGCGATCTTCATCAGCTACAGCCTTTGTGGCACGATCATAGATACGCATGGCGTGTCTTGCCAAACCATGTTCTTCTTCAAGTTGACCGTACATAAGGTAGATTGGTTTAGCGTATTTGGGTGGGCAGTTCTCCAACGCCTGTTCAAACAAATCTCGTGCACGTTCTAGTTTGCTGCCACCCTGTAACATCGCGTTTGGTTAGCCAAAAAAGGGCCTTTTACAACAACCGAGTAAATGTTTACTTACATAGCGTTTGATGAAGCGTTGCAAGTAAATGTTCCACAATTCGAATGCAATAGGCCAACCAAAGATTTCGATGCCACGTTCGTATACCTTGAAAGAGTCTTCAAAGTAATTGTTCTCTTCCAAGAATGTGCCGTAATTGACGATCGTCTGAGGATTGGCGATACGAAGATCCAAAATTTTGTCATAGACAGCCTTTGTGCTCTCCACGGTGCCAACACTTTCTTCAAGATCCACGTAGAAGCTCCACAAGGTTAGGCTCTTGAACACGCGCTGCTGTACAGTCAATGTCTCGTCATTGTAGTTGACCAGCTTTGGATTCATTCCGGGAATACGTGGGATAACTGTAGCTCTAGCCATGACATCCAATGCTCTGTCAAAGTTATCATGTCTCGTCTCCATTTCGGCGTATTCGCACCAAACTGCAGCGAGATCGTTGACTTCCTTGTAGTTGACCTTGACAGCCTTGTCAAAGATGGCTCTCGCCGAGTCCAGGTCGCCGCCTTCTTCATAGAACTTTGCGAATTGCACCCAAAGCTCATAGAATTTGCCCTCGGCTCTCTTTGGGTTGATGGTCTGGACTGCTTGGGTGTATGTTTCCACAATCTTTTGCTTGTTATCACCCCACAGTGCAACTCGTTTCTCCCACTCCAAAACACTGTTTGGATTCTGTCGCAGTAAAACGTCGTTTACCAAGAACGGTCGTCGATCCATCAGTCGCTCAAAACGTAGCAATCTCATATCCAAATCAAGATCCTCGTCCTCGTCCTTTTCTCCAGCAGCTTCTCGCTCAGCTGCCATTTCCATCTTTGTCGTAATCATTTCTTCTTCGAATTCAGAGTATGCGTCGAAAATGGCCGTAAAGTCGCGGACTGTAACGACGGTCGTGATGCCTTCTTCAAAGATATCGCGTGCCTGACATTATTCACTTAATCCACTGCTAAATCAAGGGCAATGTTTGCACCAATTTTTTTCTTTTTACCTTTTCCAGCTGTCCCATCTTGATCCAATACATAGCCAATCGACAATACAGCATACCCGTCTGGTCTTTGAAACGTCTGATGGCGCTTCTAATAATTGCTTCTACGTTCAAGCTGATAATTTCTGTGCTATGTTCCACCATCAACTCGCATAGATCCTGCCAAAGCTGATAATGTGATTTTCCGTGTACAGATTGGAATTTGTGATCATTGACAATAGCAACGAGTCTGTTTGCTGCTTCGTCGTATCGTTCCAATTTTATCAGAGTGTCGACAAAGTTTTCGGCGTAGGACGGTTCAAACTTATAAAAGAAAGAATCATGTATTAGCACTTTCTCCACAGATCACTATCATATATCTCCTTACTTTAACGTATCGACGCATGGCGCGCACAGCAGTCTCACCGCCAGCAGTTTCCAGAAACTTTAGATACAGTTCCCAAATACGATCGTGTTGAGTGACAGGTAATGCACGTAAAGCGCGGTCAAATGTGCGCCGAGTTTTTGTGATAATGGGTTGGGTCATTAAAAAGGAGCAGTAATCGAGCCAGATACGAGGCATCTAACAATTCAATTAATATCACTATCTAAAATTCTATCTCTAACTTCAATTACCTTATTGAGGAGGACAAGAGCGCGTTCGTATGCATTGTTGAGAGAGATATATTGGGCTTTGTATTTGAGATAACTTAAACCTTGCAGTTTTTCGCGTCGTAAATCAAGATATTGCTTCCAGAGTTTGTATGATCTCGGGATCTCTCGCAGTGCACGTTCGTAAAGGAAGCATCGCTCGTGAAGTGTTCCCGTCCGTTTGTGATCGAGGTAGCGTAGCCAACTCCGTAGAGAAAAGGGATTTCGCAAAAGTTCCTCTTCGTAAGGAATATCAAACTCGCTCTTTAATCACATAGAAGGTTAGCCAACTTGAAAAATAGTAGTCAAATCCTTTTGCAACCTACAATGGGGTAAGTGATGTCTATGGATGGCATGTCGTTGCAGGACGGAGCACGAAGAGCCGACCTCTTCTGTGCACCAGCAATAAGAACAAGCCACGGCCTCCCATTGGCTGAAGTTCTGTTAGAGACAAGCAGCACGATCTAGCTTTACTTTCGATGATTGATATCGCAAACTTTCTTAGAAATACTGGTTGGAGATATGTGCCATTGTCCAGAGTTTTCTAGATAACTACAGATATCTCCTTGGATACCTCTCACGTAGCCTAGCAACTCGGTGCTTTTACCACTCAACAACTCGCGATGATAACCACGTACTAACCGTGATGATGACGGTAGAATAAGTACCTGACGCACTGACATATGAAGAGATGCTTTAAATGGATGGATACGTGCAAACTTACAAGCTACCAGTACGAGGCCGATATGGCTTGGGCACTACATGGCGGAAACAACGAACGATAAATCGGAAACGTGAACAGTGGCAGACTTGTCTAGATTCTATCCCAATGGCAACGAAAGCAAATTGTACTGCGGTGCTGGCATATATCTTTTTGAGCAAGTACAAGAAGATGCGAGAAAGGAAATGCTTATCTAGTTTCTTGCTTGGATACTTATTATGAAGATGAATGTCATTTCTTCTCAAGAGCAATCAGGCAATCACGTTATTTTCTTGCAAAAGAAAAAGAGCAAGACTTTATTGATCATATTTGAAAAGTTCATAGCTACAACATAGCGCGATGGAAAATAAAAATTGGAAGAAAAAAGAAAATAAAAGTGTGAAAAGCAAAAAAGAAAGAAAAAAGCATAAAAGAAAGCAGAAAACGGAGACAACGATGATGTTCGTGGTATATACAATGGAGGAATATACTATTGCAAATGTCGGGCAGCCATAGACGCCACACTATCATACTCTTGTCGATACTGCCATGTTAGATCGTACTGGGCGAGTCGCGCACAGACGTCTGTCACAAGCTGCACGAAGCAGCCTAATCCGAAATCATCTTGCTGATCTGGGAACGCAGCCTCAAAAAGGCGCCCAGGCTGCAGCTCAGGAGGAGGTGCCTTGTAATTCTTCAAAATGCTAGCCATTTCGAGAATCAAGACGCGTCCCAATAAAGCGTCCGAAAACACGTGGCGCTTCATCATTGATACACCGTCCAGCGCTTCGCGAGCAACAACTGCGAGACCGACCATAGCAACCAAAGTGTAACCTTGGCTTGCAGTGTGCAACGTGTTCGTGCACAGGCGCACTAGACGTTCCAGCTCTTGAGAGACAGCTACCTCGTTAGCAAAGCGCTCCGATGGACGTTGTCGATCCATGCTGTGGACAATGGCATGAGCTCGCTGGCGGATAGCTTCCAGCTCTCTGCAATGCATGGTCACGATGTCGTGTGCATCATCGTCCTGCATGTAAGAGACATTCATGTCACAGAACGATGCGAAATATGGCCATCGAACGGTATTTGCTTCTTGAAACGGGCGTTGGTCTTCAACAAGGCGCATGATTTTGGGATACTGGGCAGCCATGGTTGCAATAATGTTGCAAAGAGACACCTTGGGGAGATTGGCAAGCAACGATTGGAGAGTCCAAGCATCGTAGGACATAACCGTCACCCCCATTCCGTCTTCGTTTTCATACATGTCATGCTTTGCAGTGCTCACGAAGAGGGTCGAGTCCGTCATAAAACTGCTGCCGCTGCCGCCGCTGCTGCTGCTTTCACACAAAGTGCTGCTACTGCTTTTGGTGCTGTAGAAGCTACCGACATTGCGCAATGATAGCGAGGGATAAGCATATCGATCGAATCCGAGGAAAGAAAAGAAATATGCGATCAAACGTTTGGACGCCGTCGCCATACTTGAGAATTCTTTAATTTGGTATTTTTTTTTCG
Organism: Rhizomucor miehei CAU432; assembly: GCA_000611695.1. Taxonomy (NCBI): domain Eukaryota; kingdom Fungi; phylum Mucoromycota; class Mucoromycetes; order Mucorales; family Lichtheimiaceae; genus Rhizomucor; species Rhizomucor miehei. Next base: position 200,015 of record KK100139.1, on the reverse strand, counting down.
TTTGTTTTGACCTTTTTTTGAGCTTGTTTTTTTCCTTTTTTCTCCTTTTTTTGTAGTTGTATTGATGATACCGATAGTTACTTAGCTTGCAAGGAAACGAAATAATGGCGGGTCTTCTACTGTCGCATAGGAGTATTGCACTGTAACAAAATCCGGACTTGAGAAGCCAACCATGATCTTCCCAGAAAAATGGAGTATCGAAAAGCCGAGCTCGTCGGTGGAACTTGCTGTAGCTCTTTCCTTGTGTTTTTTGTCAAAGGGCAGCTGCGATAGATGCCCTGTCAACGTTTAGTTAAAGGAGGTTGCCTGTGCTTGTCGCCTGGAGTACAGATGAAGCAATGAAATGAGCAAAGCTGTGCAGATTCGTGAACTGAACAGAGCGCTCGAAGGCGTTGGAAGCTGGAGTTTGAGGGAAAAAAGGAAAAAAGGGGTCAAACCGAATATTTCTCTTTCTTGCTGCAATTTTGTCTGGGGCCAGCTGACTCTATCCAGAAGTCAACGTGATCAACATGACTTTTCCACTTTG
>KK100139.1:181776-197619 GCA_000611695.1 Rhizomucor miehei CAU432 | reverse complement strand
CCATACCAAGCAGCCAGTCTCTTCAGCCTCGAGTTCAGTTTCATTTAAGGTTATCATAGCGTTTTTGTCTGTTAGTAATACTACTATTACTTAAAACCTTTCTAGTAATTAGATTCCGCGAAGGTTAACGCCCGAGCAACTATCATTTGCCGTAAAATGCGTATGTGTGCATTTTACATGAATTTACATGTTTCATGTTTTCCTAATATAAAGTGCTAAAGACTACGAGGTTTCTTCTTCCATCTTTTTTTTCTCCATAATCAATGTATCTTTTGCTAGTTTTCAACGCAGGCTCGTCTTCTTTAAAATTCAAATTATTCAAGACCTCGAATCTCGATCAAATAGCCAAAGGAATATGCGCCGATATCGGTACGGATGGATCGAGTGTCTCTATCAAGATCGCCGGAAAAGACGATGTCAAAAAGGGTTGTCAATTGAAATCGCACGAGGATGCTCTGCAGCTGGTTTTGGACGAGTTAAAGACTGATCTCGGTGTCAAGGACGATATCAGCCACGTCGTTCTCCGGGTTGTGCACGGTGGCGTTCATCGTGAACCTGTCAAGGTCGCATCAAAGACCCTCAAGGAGCTAGACAAGCTGACAGAACTTGTGCCTTTACATATTCACAGGGCAGCGGTCGTGATGAGCCCAATTCTAGAGAAGATACTTAACTCTGAAAACTACGCTTTGATACAATGTTCCATTCTACTATTACCGAATATATTTACACTTACCCTCTTCCTCTCGAACAAGCATGCAGCAACCTGGTTCGGAAGTGGGAATTCCATGGTCTCTCACACAGATACGTTGCAGAGATTGCAGCCAAACGTATCGGCAAACCGCTGGATCAGCTCAAATTAATAATCTTCATCTTGGAAACGGTAGCAGTGCCTGTGCAATCGAGTATGGCAAGAGCTTGGATACTTCTATGGGATTTACCCCCCTATCGGGCCTGCCTGGGGGTACACGGTCAGGCGATATTGACCCTTTTGCATTCTTCCACCTAGTCGCCAGCCCATCTGAACCAAAGGGGGCAGGCGCTGTCCAGTTATCCAAGGCCGAACAGATCCTGAACAAAGAAAACGCTCTTAAGGGATTGTGCGGTGTTACACACGCCGGTGAAGTAGCACAAGCGGCAAAGGAGGATGCAAACCAAGGCAGAAAGGCGAAACTCGCGCTGGATGTACTCTGACAAGAACGAACGAGTCGGCGAGACTTTGAACGGAAGGGCATTGTTGAAATATCCAAGCAAGGCTCTCGAACTAGAACAATAGTAATTGAAACCAATGAAGAGTTACGGGATTGCACAGTTATTGAAAAGGAAACTCGATTTTCAATAAAATATCCTTTGCTTTCCTCTTCCTTAAACATGTAATATAATGCAATAGAATAAGCAGATCCTGTTGTGGGCCATCGATTCGATCCAGAATCCCGTTTCTGGGTTTGAGGATGACAGAAAGATCGATCGAAAAAATCGCATTCTGCAACAAACCACCTCTTGCAGCTACGTTTGTCAACATGGGCTCCATGTCCGATCAAGATTTTTCGTTCGCTTTGGAGGCTCCACCACAATCGTCATTGACAGCTGTAGTGAAGGCTACGCCGTCAGAATTCATGCGTCGTAAAAACTGGTCGCAAAGCATTCTCGATGTTCTTCGAGACATTGTGCATGTCTTGTCAAGCAATTTCAAAATCATATACTGCTCGCCTGCTTGCAGCGAGTTTCTTGGTTATCAACCGTCCGAGCTTGTTGGTCACTTGTATACAGAATTTATACACATTGACGACATCGATTCGTTCTCCCGAGAATTTCGTTCCGCCAGAGATACAATGCAGCCGCTCAAGACGTATTACAGATTCCTCCAAAGAGACGGACGATATACCACTCTGGAAGCATCGGGTCATTTTTACAAACAATGTTTCTTCGGTGCCGCACGGGCTGTTCCAACTGAGGCGACGCGCACCATGGACATGTTTCTAGACCTGAAAATGGAAAACGAAACCTTGAAACAGCAATTATTCGCGCTCAGAGCCGAAAAAGCTAATAACTAGAGGAGAGATAGCAGCGTTGATCAAGAAGAAGACGATGAAGAACAGGAGGATGAGGATGCAGACATGCCAGGCGCTGAGTCACAGCCTGCAGCAGCACCCCACGTATACTCTGCTGGTGCGGCTACTTCTGACGATCTTTCGGAAACCGTCTCCTTGTTTACCGGTCTTAATTATACCATGGGCGAGCGATCTCGTGGAATTTCTATGGGAGCCGAAGGCGAGCTGCTCAATGTGTCAAGTGATGGCGGACAACTATCAGCTCTTCCATCCATCGTCGGTCCAATCGACCGAGTGACCACGGAAACCAATGTAGAGGAAACGACCGGAGAACCTCAAAAGAAGACAAAAAAGGTGGATTAATGATGGTGGAATTGAATGGCAATGGCCATCTTTTCTTTTTTTTGCTAAATTATGGGATTATAGAAACGATTGGCTGATCCAGAGCCTCAACGTGTATGCACAGAATGCGGTATAACTAATTCTCCCGAATGGTGTCGTGGACCTATGGGTCCGAAAACGTAAGATAATGTCGTATGTAATTAGTGGTAGTGATCTTCATTTATGATATCTATATAGATTATGCAATGCATGCGGCATACGATGGAATAAGACCAAAAAGCAAGTTACTCAGAACACCGATTAGCGATATCCCAATATCAAGTTTACAGTAACTATAATCATTTCATGTCTGACGTTGCCATCATCTCGATCCTTCGTCATTTGTTGTATCGATTTTGAAGGAAAAATTGTTGCGCACGAGTTATGTTGCAAAATTTGTAAATAGTACAAAATCGATTATTACTGTAACTATCTTCGTTCCCTGTCTCCCTCGTCGCTATCATAGCGGTACCGCCTCTCCCTTCTATCGGTGTCTGGACTGTCATACCGTCGACGTCTTTCCTGTCTTTCGTCTTCACTATCGTATCGACGTTCATATCTTCTTTCATCACGTCGTCTGCTTCTGTCTCTTTCGTCATCATCGTAGCGGCGGTGATATCTTCTATCCTCCTCCTCATCGCTGTCACGGTGCTGACGGTATCTTCTATCTTCCTCATCACTGTCGTAGCGTCGACGACTTCTTCTATCTGCATCATCACTGTCATAGTGGCGGGGCTTTGATCTGTCCTCTTCATCGCTTTCGTGACGAGACCGATCTTTTCGTTCCTCTTCCTCGCTATCGTAATGGCATCGTTTCCGTCTATCATCCTCTTCATCACTGTCACGATGATGACGGCGTTTCCTTCTTTCCCCTTCATCTTCGTCTCGTTGTCGTTTCTTCTTCTTTTCACTGCTGTGCTTCTTCTTTTTCTTTTTGCTCTTTTCTTTTTCTCGAAAGTATGCCGCCATGGGATCCTCTGCATCCAGGTCGTCTTCTTTTCCAGATTCTTCTGTTCGTTCGTCAACTAGAAATAATGTGACGCCTTTTAATATACCCGCATCCCCTTCGCTAACTTTTAAACCCGTTTATAAACCTTGGATCAATGGTGGCGCGGCATTCATAGTCGGTATGTACTCTTCTTCTACCCATTCGTCGCCCACTTTGCGTCGTCTAGGCTTTGGACCGTACGAATGATCCACACGAAGCGTCCTTGAAAGTACCTGGGAAACATCACAAAGTTTTAAATTCATAGAGCTAAAAAGATCGATCTCTTAGCGCAAAGTAACCCACTTTAGTTCCATTCAGGTTGTCAACTGCCAATATTGTGCTTCGCTGGTCTTCGTATTGTACAAAGGCGAAGCCTTTTGACTTGCCCGTTTCGTGATCGCGGATAAGTTCAATGTTCATAATCTCGCCATACCTGTAAAGAAGAAACAAAGTGTCAGAGTAGCGAGATCAAGCTTTCCGCAAGATGAAGATACTTGCTGTGACATTATACATATAACGTCTCCTTCTGTCATTTCATAATCCAAGCCGCCTACAAAGACCCACGCCGAATCTTTGTATTGCGCGTGCCACGAAGCACTCTCTGAATATGTCAGACTGTTGATCTCTCGTTCGTTTATCCGTTGAATCTCTTTTACGACACTAAAAAATTCATGAATTCCAGCTTGTCGATAGATGCATGCGAGATTTCCTTACTTCATATTGCAAAGAGCGAAAGAGAAGCACTCTGCAATTTCAGGTCCGTCGATCCTCCTCATGCAAAAACTCCTCATGCAAAATGCACAGGTAGTATGAAACTCCAGTTGTATTTAGCAAAAAGAGAAAAGAAGAAGAAAAAAAAGAAAAAAGGAGATTAACTTCTAAAACTAATCATGCTTGGATTCGGTAGACTTGGCAGTTTTCTTTCCAGACTTCTTTGCAGGCTTCTTGTCAGGCTGTGACAGGTCCTTTAGGGTCTTCTTATCAAGCTTGCTCTCGAATTCTGCACGTGCAGCTCGGTATTCCTTGATGCGCTCTTCTGCCTTTTCAATGTATGGCTAGACGTACAAGATGAAGTCAGAAAAATATCAGGAAACAAGCATGTCACAAACGGATTCTGAACCCACCTTCTTTTCGGCATCAGAGAGTTCCTTGTACATTCTGGCTCCTTCTTTTGCTTGTTCTTGAGGCGACAAGCTGCTGAAACGAGTATCGACCTGTCGAAGTTCTTGCAAGTAGTACATAAATCCATTCATATAAGGACGCTTGGGGGCTCTGGGATCCTTGAGCAATGGGAGTTTATACTTGCGTCTCAAGACATTCTCTTCATAGATTTGCTGGGAAGTCGCGTTTTGCAAAGCCTTCTCATACGCATCATAATGTGCTTGCGACTCCTTGCGATATTTTTCATTGTAAACCTGTCGTACAAGAAAATTGTAAAACTGAGTGCTGTGTTCAAGCTGCGTGTGCGCGCGCCCAAGATCAAACCTCCTTCTCAGATTCAGACAAAGACTTCCACTTTGCAGCAAGCTGCTTGGTAACATCAGTCATAAGCATCTTGGGATCACCCTTCTTCACTTCTTCCGTGTGTTCACGCAAATAGACCTGCCAGCCAGAGACGGGTCTAGTGGGAACATCGGCCAAAACTTGAGAGATCGCGTTTAGTAAAAAAAGAACAAATTCCTGCTATTTGCTTGGTACCTACTGCTCTTGAATTTGGTAGGACGAAGAACTTTTTGCGCAACGTATGTGCGGTGAATAGGTGTGAATGGAGTTTGCACAGTAGCCTTTGGCAACAATCGAAGCATGTCGTGAGTGGAAAAAAACAAAAGTCGGAAAGAATGTCGCACACGCGTCATGGCCGCATTTTTGCTTTCATCATGACTGAAGTTTAAAACGTTTAAAACGGTCGCAATCTGTACCAATGTCACGCTGTTGGAAGATCCCATCTTGGATTTTTCCATCGCCGCAAAGCCAAGTTTTTCCTGCAGCACAATGGACGTCCTAGAGAGGGAAGTTGCCAACTATATGGTCACTTCGAATGAGTCCTCAGCGGAATCGTTGCAGGCCGCTGATCGCATTGTGCAAGGCATGTCGTCCGGAGGAGCCCAGGATCTACGGTATCTGCTGACTATTTTTTTTAGCTGTCAATACATCGTCGGTTCAGGCCAACTTGTTACAGCTTATTCAATGTATGGGAGAATATCTCACCAGCGAAGACGATCTTGTACGCGCTAAAGGTAGGCTTCCTTTTTACACCGAGATAGCTATCTTGAGATCAACTGATGGCGTATCTCAGCAACGGGCCTGCTATCACACACTCTTCGCCACTGCGATGTTCAAAGCCTGAACGAAGCTGCAGGTAGAAACGCTCCTCGTCAACACGAAAAACGCATATATATACTCAATGCTGTCTGCTAGTTTCCGTGCTGGTGGACTTTTATTGCGATCGCTTTACCGATCGTGCCTGCATACCGAGCTTGCTGGAAGGTCTAGTCGCTCTAACAGACGCACCGAACTTTAGTGGTGCAAATGCAGTGACAGTCGCTTCTAGGTAATTGAATATCTTTTATTTGGCTTGTTCTACGATACTTATATGGTTTTAGAATATTCGAACGTGTAGAGGTACAGCGATTCCCTCAGGTGACAAGGAATCTAGCATTTCGCGTCTTTGAAAATCTGCTGCAAAACCATCTTCCTGGTAGATAACAACCTTTTATGATCCGATGATGCAAAATTCTGATTGTTATTGTAGCATTGAAGGCGATTAACAACGAATTCGTATACGGTTTTACCCAGGCCATGGATGGAGAAAAGGATCCTCGAAACTTGATGTGTGCGTTCAAACTCATCAAAATAATTATTGACGAATTTGATATTGCCACACATGTTGAGGTATGCTTATAGACTGTTGACGTTGAGATAAGCAAACTAATTATATCCGGGCAGGATATCTTTGAAGTGACATTTTGCTACTTCCCCATCACATTTCGACCGCCTCCAGACGATCCTTACGGTATCACAGCCGATGACTTGAAGCAAAGCTTAAGGTTTATATCAGCAATGACGTAACTGTTAGAGCAAATATTGACTTGAAGAATCTGTTAGACAATGTCTGGCAGCTACACCTCACTTTGCGAGATTTGCTGTACCATTATTGTTGGAAAAATTGTCATCAACTTCTGGAAGCGCAAAGGTCTATATTGCAACTTTGTCAGAGAAAAGAATCGTTATCTAACCCGAGAATTACAGAAAGATTCCATGGAAACTTTGGCCGCATGTGCACCTGTTTATGGTGCCTCAGTCTTTTTACCTTTGATCGACGAAGTCTTCGATGCGCTCAAAGTAGAAGTAAGTGATGCATTAGATAATAGCCTTTCGACATATCGCTAAACATGAGTCAAGGTATTCCATTCTACTGATCCAACACTTGAAAACAGCGCATTGCATGCTATCAAAAAGGTTGTAGAAACCATTGGCTATTACGGCACCGGTCCTGCAGGTGACCCTACCGAAAAGGTCTTGAAACCACTCGTGGTGGAATGCATTGCCAATTTGAAAGAGCCTGAATTCAAGAATGCTAAACCTGCTGGACGTATCCTACGCGCTGCTGCATCAGCATCTTGTAAGACCGATAATAATGTAGATTGCATGACTATCGTTGACATTTTTCTCTTGTAGACTCTGCAGCAAACTCGATTGTCAGCGCAGTGCTACCTTTGTTGCTACGAAAGCATCGCGAAACTGAGGTCGCTACCCGGAAGAAGGCAATCTTGGATGTGCTTTTGGAGTTTTTGGAAGCCAACAAGACTTTGTACGGTTCAGCTGACGGCGATGTAGAGAGTAAGTGTAGAATAATTCTTGCCTCTAATCAAGTATTTTGCCTCACAGGCTTGTTGCCGCTATAGTGGATCCATCTGCACCATCTCCTTTGTTGGCATACAAGGATCGACTTCTGCCTCTCTGTGAGGCATCCGTCATGGCATCAAACGAGTACAATGGTCTTCGTCTATCGGCCCTCAAGGGTCTGGAGCTCATGGTTCTGTCCAAGAACTTTTTGGATGACAACGAGGTAAATGCATGCAATTATCGACTGCTTATTCCTCGGATACTTACCAGTTGAACTTTCTTTTTAGCTCGGTCTGGCAGTGCAGTCATTCAATAAAGTGCTTTCGAACGAGGCAGATGAAGAGCTAAGGTAAGGGAGGCAACAAATCGTTTACTTTTATTCCAAAGTAACGCCTTTTAATCGATGACAGATTGGCTGCGCTAGCATCCTTGAAAGCATTATCGGCCATCAATGGAAAATATGTTGCTGATCAAACGGTGCCAGAATTAGCTAACCTTTTGCCAGAGACATCCTTGGAGAAAGGACGCATTAGCTATAAACAGGCACTGACGGCTTTCAAGACATTGGGACCTTTCCCTACCATCTTTCAAGCTGGCTTGCCTGCTTTACTGGCTAAATTTGATGTTGTATGCAACAAGGGTAAGATTACTGTGTCATCCATAATTGGAACGAAAAAATAGCTAACAGAGTCCTAGATGAAGATTCCGCATATTCTTGTGCCATCTTGGATACTTTGCTAAACATACTAGAGGCAAAATCAAGCGAAAAGCACACCGACATTGCAACTTGCATGAATTCCCTTGTACCTCATTTGATTTCAAATGTGGTCAAGGCGTCAGTGAACGGCGCAAATGACCCAATTATTTTGCGAGACGATATGTTGACTAAGATTTCTTTAATCCTCATGATTGTTTACGAAAACATCAATGCAAGGTACGAGTTTCTTTTTAATATAACGTCAGTCAGCGTAGTAAATTAACATGCTTTCTAGCGCTCAGAAGGAATTTGCTGACAGCATGTTCAAACTATTTGTAAATGGTGACTTGTCACAGATTGGTGTCTCACAAGGCGTATTTGCACCTTTGAAAGTATGTATATCACAATTCTCTAACAATGTCTGAATTTTACGACTTAGACATTTTTCTCTCGTAGCAAACATCTTCGTCTCAACAAAAGGCCACCACCCGCCTGTTCTCAGCAATCATTTGTGCATCTCGAAAAGAGGTATAGTAGCATATCTACAGATATCGTTGTAAGAGACTTTATATTCAACTGCTATTGTCTGCAGGTTGGATTCCCCGTTTCTTCTTTGGAGGCATTCCTGGACAGTTTGGTCGAGGTAGCTTCGGTGACAGAATGCAAGCCTCAGCTGGAGTCTGTCGTCAGGATGATCGGTTCAATAATAAACAAATGGAGAGATGGTAAAATATTAAATGTATAAGGTCGAGACGGGTATCTAACAGCCTTGCTAGGTGCTTCGGCCTCTGCATACGTCGAAAAGTTGTCTGCTTCGCTTCAAAGTCTCGTTGATCAAAGTTCGGATCAAGCAGGTAATGCTTTGGCTGTTTATCTCTGGGTGAGTTACATGTAAAAGGTTATATTCTGGGATGAGGATTCAACCGCTAACTATGTTTTTTCTTATCAGGTAACAAAAGCACTTGTCCAGAAATCGTCGCCTCAAGGCATGGCATTGGCAGACAAGGTTATCGCATGGTGCTCAAATGCAAAGGTTGGCAAAGAAGCCTCGGAAGGATTTGATATTCTTTCAGGCGACGATCGTCTCGCACTAAACAAGGCAGCATTTGCCACCATTACTGTAAGTCGGACGAAGAATATAATGCATAGTTACTGTTCTGGAAACTTATGGTAACTTTTGGTTTAGATTTTACATAAACAACGTTTCTTCAATACATGTCTACCTAAGCTGGTAGAAGGCTTCCGTTCCTCAACTGAAGGTAAGCATCAGTGAGATGGATATTACGGTCAGACCCCGATTTCTAACTGCAAAATTAGACATTAAGCATAACTATCTCATTGCGCTTTCATACCTTTTGAAGAATGTACCTAAACAAATTCTACTTAGTGAACTGCCGCCAGTAAGTGTAAAACTATTATCTCTACAGATTGAGTATTTACTTATTGATCAATTTACAATAGTTAGCGCCTCTCCTTATCCAATCGCTGTCGCTGCCGGACACGACGTTAAAAGTTTCCACTTTGGATATGTTCCGATTGGCAATCACAGAGGCCGCCGAAGCTATTACGCCGCATGTTCGAAGCATCATTCCTGCGATTCTGGACTTGCTTGATGCCCAGAAGAACCCTATGCAAGTACGGACAGCAGCACTCAAGTGCTTGGCACATTTCCCCTCTGGACTCTCTAGCAACGTTTTGGTGCCACATGCAAACTATGTTATTCGACAACTTGGTCGATCTCTTGACGATAAGAAGCGTCTTGTCAGAAAAGAAGCGGTGGATTGTAGAGCTAAATGGTAAGGAGGCATAGGAGAAAGTATATGAGAAAACTGATGTTCAAGATCTTAACTTCTGATACTCTTCAGGTACACGGTCAATGTTTGATAAAATATAGAATCATTTGCTTGTTTTCCTTATAAAGGATGATGCTTTAATAATAGTTACTTAAAGGAAATGGTGTTGTATTTACAGTCGGTTCAAAAGCAATGTTTTCTCTTTTGTACAAGGTTTGCATGCTAAAGGTGGGAAGGGAAAGGGCAGATTATCTTTCTTGGAGATGGTCGGGAGCAAAGGTCTAATTAGGAGGATGTGATAGTGATGGGAGCGGGAGCGTGTTGTCTAGCAGCAGCTTGCTGTTGTTCCTTCTTCTTCTTTGCGGCCATGAAGGCGGCGCGCATCTTGAAATAATCTTGATGTAAACCGCATTCAGTCTTTTGCTTTCCGGACCAACGACCGGATCGCTCATCGTCTTCGCTGATAGGTTTCTTTGTAGAGTGCCAGTCGCCAATAGACCGATAGCCCTGGTCAACGAGAGCATTGTAGGGAACTTCGTTTGCGCGAATGTAAGTCCAGACTTGCTGGAAGTTCCAGAAGGCAAGAGGGTTTAATTTGATGAGACCAGTCGAGTCGACTTCAACGACAGGAATTGATTCACGGTCGCCCTTTTGGCTTCGGCGGCGGCCAGTAATGATAGATTTAACGTTGAGTTCATCGTAGGCGCGGCGAGCTGGCTCAACTTTGACCAAGTAATCGTACGTAGCTTCGTCGGTTTCCCAGAGACGTTCACCGTGCTGTTCTTCAAGATCTTTTGCGGTTTCGCAGTCCATTGGCTTGTAAACATGAAGCTGAACATCATAAGTTTCTTGGCAGCGACGTGCGAGGTCAAGGGTTTCCTTGAAATGATACAAAGTGTCGATGAAGATCAATGGAATCATGTGTGGTTGTTCGCGATCGATGCTAATTTTGTTGATCATATCCAAAGTAACAAGACCTTTGATATCTCTGTGTTAATTCATGTCTTTGGATTTTCAAGATGAAAAAAATATCTTTTTTTTCCTTCAAACATACCAGTCAAGCCAAAAGATGTTGTTTGGTAAAGGTTGGGAAGATTATCAATAGCCCATTCAAGGATTTCGCGTGGTTGCAACTGGCTCAGACGGTTGTTCAGTTGCTCCAAGATTTCAGGAGTAAGATCGGCGCCAGATTGAATGCGAACGTTAGTGCTGACAGGCATGTTCTAGTCAGAGAAGATATCGCTCCTAGAGATGGGGTAGATCTTGGTTGCTTTTATATTGGCGGAGAAGTCGTGGTGCGCTCCCCAAATTTGGTAACCAAATAGAGCTTTCCGCCAATCGCATCGTCTTGCAATGGTGTTATTCTCTTCTGGACGCACGCAAAAGTTTTCGTTGGGCGAGGTCTGAGTGTCAAAGAAAAGAGAAAAGATAGGACGCCATTTTCGTTCCGGTTCCATGGGTAAAATGATTAGAAATTGAAATGCAACGCAAAAAGTTGTAACCATGGAGATTATTCAGCGATCGTGTGAGATGACGTACCTGCTCGATGTTGCTTGGCAATATGTACCATCATCAATGATATTTACCGCGTTGGCGACGCGCCAGGTCTCCATCCCTTGCTATTCCTGGTATTCTTTTTTTTTTCTTCCGTCATGTTGTCGTTACTCGACGACTAATGCGTGGATTCCCCCAACAGATATGATTTGCCGGAAAGTTACTCGAGTTTTAAAAAAAAAATCTTAGTAGCGGAAGAAATTCCCACTAAGACTCTTTTGTATGTTGTTTTCAGTAAAGAAGTTTGCCCGGAAGACGGAAGCTCGAATGGCATTCTTCTTTCGTTTAAGAGCGTGTCTAGTACTCTAAGTATTGGAGAGGAAACGGCGTAAGATTACTGTGTGCATGGTTATTATTCCATGAATATCAGACCATTCTTTCCTTAAACTCTTGATGATGATCATGCGCTGGTGCAATAAAGTTTCAGTAAGAGATGCTGATACATCCACAAAACCTTAACGAGCGAACTTTGTACAAATTGTACGGATTTTTGTTGCGAAGGTTCTGGAGGCGGCATCTCGAGACGCATATAATCGACGATCAAGTACATTATTTTTTCCATAGCGATTGTCTCCTTCACGCCCGATGCTTTGCAATGCTCTTCTCAATACCCTGGTCAAAAGTATCATTTGCACGCTTGCAAAGTTTCTATAGGAGAGTGCAGTTATCCAGTTTCCAAGGCATTATCTTTTCTTTCATGCTGTTCCCAATAAGGCATATCCCGTAACAGAAAGCGCTAGGAGTGAGTTGCTACAATACATTGAGTAGGACTCCAAGATTTTACAGACACAAACCTCACGACAAATAGAACAGATTAAATCCTTGGTCAAGACTACTTTTTATCTAGAGGCTGACATGATTAAATGTCTACACTAAATATTATCATAGTAAAGTCTTTTTTCTATGGTTCCTAGTCTGAATGCACATAGAGCCACGATCTATACGGATTGGCAAGTCTACTTCCATGAAAAGGCAGAAGAAAGGCGAGATGAAAGTCTTCAAGTGGTTTGTTGGTCAAGTCATGCGCGAGACAAGAGGCATGGCCGATCCAAGCCAAGTTCACAGTGCCCTTTGCGAAGCTCTTGGATGCAAACCAGAGGATATAGCACACGTAGAAGAACGCAGGAAGAGTAAAAAGAGTAAAGGCTCATCATCCGCTGCTGCGCGATAATTCTTCGTGATCCCTCACTTCACCTTTGTTTTCCCTATCGCCGCAACACCTCTTGCATAATGTCGAATGGCGCGGAAGCCAATGGCACCCTCGTGTCAGACAGTAATAAACTCGGGAAGACACCTCAACCTCCGTCGCTCTCGTACTTTTGCGTCTACAACCCGTCCCTGGCGCAATCAGAAGAAAGCAACCAAGATCAGATCTTATCCTACACGGCCAAGAAGGTCGTGCCTGCCGATGTCAAAATGAAGCAGGTTGGCCTTGCGCAGGCACTCGCCAACTTTAGTTCGTAAGGATAAGGATGAATGCTTCAAACTCAAGAAGATGTGATCAGTTCCTGAGATAAGATACATTTAATCACTCTAGAGCCTTTACTCACCCGCGAAACCTGCTGAAAATGTGCATTCGCAAAAGAATCGTCTTGTCTTTTACCAACCCGAACCCGGCTTTTGGATGCATATGTGCATAGAGCTCGATGTTTTACGAAAGCAGACAAGAGATAGTAAAGGAAAAGACAAGTTAGTGACGGAATATCTCGATTCACAGCTGAGTGATTCGATCCTGGAAGCCATTTTAAAAATTGGTTACGAGCAATTCAAGGTACCTAGCTCAACATAAAGTCGATACCTTTTCTCCAAGAAGTTTAACTAACTGTCTTTTCTTTCTTAGCTCTTGAATGGCACAATGACCTCTATGCTGCAGGATGAAGCATTGCCGCAACGCCAGCGGATAGGATCGCCGATGCACAGCATTGAAGAATTTTTCGAGGATTGGATTTGGAAATAGGATATTGACCGTTTAGACGCGAACACATTTTTGACTGTATTCAATGGTTTCCCGATGCAACCGTTACAGCGTAGCAAACCATCAGCTTATCTGTCAGCTGGATGAACGTCTGCGCGGAAGGCTACACATTCAACATCTTTTGATACTCAAAACGAGGAAGAAGACGTCGTCTATCGTTTATCGTCTCTTTCGGCTTCCAGTATTTGTGCTCTATGGCGATAGATATGCGATCGTGGTCTCGAACTACGGCGGCAGCGGCAGCAAGACCAATTAACAGTCATTGGCACCTACACAAACGGCAACGACTTTACCTGCTCCCTCTGAAATACCTACAGCGCCCTCATCACCGGAACCTACACCGCAGCATGGCGAGATTGTGATAGGCCTAGCAGATGACGATGTTGTTCGCGTATATCTTAGCAGCGATCACGCCGATCAGCTTGAAGAGGAGTACTTTCTGCTGGTTTACCAGGTTTGGGGAATTGCCAGCATTCTTAAAGCGGACTAAAACTCTAAACATCTAATCGTCTTGATAATAACACGACAGCGGCCTCGTATGGACATTTTTGCTTCCATCATTTTGCCATCGAAGAAATAAGCGATGAAACCGATTTTTCTTGTCAACATAGAGAAATATTTGGTAGAAACCGAAGGGCTGGAATCAGCAATTTCGTCCATAAGCACAGATTCTTTGGCGAGCCAGGACAATACACTGAACTTGGGCAAACATTATCGCTACCTCTACTATGACAATAGGTCGCGAGTCATCAAGTCCACCCTTACGGATAAAGCAACAAAAGAAAACAAGGCTACTGGATTCATATTGACAAACGACATGTTCTTACAGCTACTAGGTCTCAAGAATGATTTTGGGAGGTGTGCGACCAAATAGAGAGATTACAACTCAAATCCTGGGAATGGGAAAACTGAATACATAGCAGTTAATCGCAGACCTTGGAAGTATATACACGCGCTATATCTAATTATTGGGTCGCTGGTCGCCGTACTTTCTATCGCGCAAATGCCAAGGCAGTCGATATAGCATACGACAATGTAAACGATCATCAAGAACCGCCTGCTGAAGATGAAGACGAAGAATTTCGACGAAACAAGCAATCTATTGACGAGGACTATGTGGAGGCATTCCTAGTAGCAGCAAAGAAGGATACTTCGCTAGCTGAAGTGGAAAGTAATAGCCTTTCTATGAAAACGTTTCCGATATTTTGCCTATATTCTCAAATCGCACACACACACACACAGATGCTGTACGGAAACTGGCGATGTTTGTGACCGACACAACACCATCATAAACATATTACGAACTTCAGATCGATAGCTATAAATATGCTCTGGGACCTTCAGTAAATAATCAACCAGACAATTATCCTGTAGTTACAAAATGTTGATGGTCACTACCTTCGTTCTTACAAACAATCTCAAAAGGAGCTTCAAACCAAGAGACATGAGAACAAGAGGCCGACTTCTGCTTTCACGGCTTTATTCATATACAAAATAAAAACCAATGCAGTTCTTTAATTCACTACATAATAAGCATCTTTTCGCGTCTATATCTAGGAGACGAAACCCAGGAGCCTCCAAGAAAAACTAGATGCTGTTCGAGTCCCAAAGGGATAGAATGCTTCATGCTCATACTGTTGTCGTGCCCAAGAGAATGCTGTACGAGAAAGTGCGAAAGATGGTATTTGAAGTATTCCAACAATAAAAGGAATAGACAAAGACCAGTCCTTTATATCAGATGAAAAGTGATGTCTACGCTACTTTACAAGAGTTCTTGCTATATGATCCTAGTTCAGCGTAACAATGCGTTTGGTAATGGTCATGATGTGAAGGACAAGATTTTACAAAGATTCCGTGCGAGGATTGGTAGGATGACTTGAAGTAAGTTTCTTGGGTTTTGTAGAGTCAATATAAGGTTTTCTGTGCGGTAGTTCTTGAGCCGTGTTGCCTATTTCGATAGTTAATTCCTTGTTGTTTGGGTTGCAACTAGTGCTGCATACCATAGGATTACTGCAGGCGAAGTTCCTAAAGGCGATAAACTTGAAGGCGATGCTGGTAAAGGCGATGTTGCCTATTTCAGGCAATACCAGAACCGTGGCACTTGACTTGTGTCAAGGTTTCACCAGCGCGAGCCAGCGGCCGTTGACTTATCCCGCCAAGCAAGGCCTAACGAAATCAGTACTCTTTTTGTTTTGTGAGACAGACTACGCGCCCGCTCAACCAGGCCCCCAAGGCTAAACAACCTGTCTTCTTTCGTTTAACGGCACGAAAGGGTAGAAGAACCGTAGAAACATATCTGGAGCTGCCCAAACAATCGTCACGCATACGGGCGCAACGCGGACGGATCGTTGAGCGCTCGAACGTAAAGAGAGAGGAAACCAGGGAGGGAACGTCGCGTCCTTGTTTTGAAATCGAGCGGAAAAAGAAAAAGAAAAAAGTCACTAGAGCTATCCAGAGTCAACTTGCAGTGAAAAAAGCATGAAAAGCATGGCAGAAGGATCGAGTCCTGGTGAGTATCCATCGTCATACGAGAGTAAAATAAAAACGGAAGTAAAGGGAGT
>KK100139.1:169255-181625 GCA_000611695.1 Rhizomucor miehei CAU432 | reverse complement strand
TTCACAAAACGAGGTTTGCCACTATCATGTCCAACTAAAAGCTATCCTGTCAAGTCACCTGTAGCGTGTCGGAAACAAGCGAACGAATGCTTCATTGTTTATAACTTACATGACGCTCCCTTTCTTTCCGCATAAAACGATCAAATCGTATAGCAACGTTTGCCGCCTTTCAAGATTTGTATGAACTGTGGTACCCGACTTATACGTGAAAACTTTATCCCTGCAGTATCAGGAACTATAAGATCAAGTCTAATCTGGGATTATGGTTGTACCATCTTCTCGTCTCTTTTGTAAGATCCAGGTGTTACATGGCTTCTGCATCCTGCTTATGTGTGAACGATTTTGGAGTTCTGCGTGACTCAAAAAGTGGGTTGACGAATATCATATGCTCACGTCTGGAAAATGTTATAAAGAACTGGTTTTGGACAAGTGTTCAAGTAGCATCGGCTCTTAAATTCTTGTCTGAAATGTTGCTTAGTGGTCTTTTCTCTGTTACTGCACAAGTTTTAATTTTGCGAACTCAAGACCGGATAGTTTGCAAGCGTCACTTTCTCGCCATCTCTTTCCAATTGTGCAATATGACTTGTCGCCGCTGTGTGCAAGATATATCGGTGGTTTTCGCCAGTTCACCTTTCTTTCTTCAGGAGAAGGTCGCTTTCTCTTTGTCATGTGCCTTATCCTTTGAAGCGCTTGCTTATTGGACTGCTTATCAATATATAACGCACAGGGAGCCCTTGAATTAACTTGAACAAGTCCAAGGAAAACAACGCCATCCTTTAGGTCTATCATAGAGACTCAATTTGAAAAACGCAAAGTCTCCAGAGTTGCTTGAGTAGAAACCGCGAAGAATATTTACGTTTTAATAGGCAACTATATAACTACCTGGGATTCTGAGGTCCTCGGTCTCTTCATTCCGTCAGAGAGTAGAATTCTTTTGGCAGTATACATATGGATCTCTCTAAACACGATGATCAATACGAATGGATCAACAGGGGAGGTTCAACGAACTCAAGTACTGCAACAAAAGAAATCAGATTCCTCTTTATTCAATAGTGCGGAGGGAGCAAAGGGGGATGGAATAAGGTGTGCTAGATGGAAAGATATGGTATTTACAGGGTGTTAACGTTACCGAGATCCTTGCAGGCTTGTTGAACACGGGCAATCATGCTCTTTTCAGCCTCACGGATGAAGACACGAGGGTCATAGTACTTCTTGTTGGGCTTGCCAGGACCTTCAGGGTTACCAACTTGAGTTTGCAAGTATTCCTTCTTGCTTTCATAGTAGTTGCGGAGACCGACCCAGTAGGCCCATTGGGTGTCAGTGTCGACGTTCATCTTTACAACACCGTTGCGAACGGCAGTGGTGATTTCCTCTTCGCTGGAGCCGGAACCACCGTGGAAGACAAAGTAGACGGGCTTGGGGTTATCAGTCTTGAGCTGTTCCTTGACATAAGCCTGGTGCTTGCCCAAGAGTTCGGGGTGCAAGCGGACGTTGCCAGGAGCATAAACACCGTGGACGTTACCGAAAGCAGCGGCAATAGAGAACAAGTCAGTGACTTCGCTGAAGGCCTTGTAGATATCCCAGATATCTTCAGGCTGTGTGTACAAAGCAGCATTATCGACACCCTCGTTGTTGACACCATCTTCTTCACCACCAGTGATACCAATTTCCATTTCGAGCCAGCAACCCATGGGTGCCATGCGCTTCAAGTACTTTAAGCAGATTTCAATGTTTTCTTCCTTGGGCTCCTCGGACAAGTCCAACATGTGTGAAGAGAACAAGGGCTCGCCGTTGGCCTTGAAGTATTCTTCATCAGCAGCAAGCATGCCTGCACATTGATGATCAGTCATGTGATGCTTTTCAAACATCTTTGAACCTTTTCAACTTTACCATCGAACCAAGGCAAGAGCTTCTTTGCGCAGTGATCAGAGTGAACAACTACGGGAATACCGTAGGACTTGGCAACAGCGCGGACGTACTATGCAAAATGCATGATAAAAGTCAGATCACGCATGCTTTTCGGTGTCTCTGATCAAAAAGACTGAAAGTACCTGAGCACCCGCAACGGCACCAATGATAGAGGCCTCCTGGTTCTTGTTGCTCAAACCCTTTCCAGCAATGTACGCGGCACCACCATTGGAGAATTGGATGATGATGGGCGACTTGATATCACGAGCAGCTTCAAGAGCAGCATTGATGGTGCTAAAGCATTAGGCTGTTAGTAAACTTGAAACTTTTCCACGTCAAGGGTCGCATACCTGGTAGAAGTGCAGTTGATGGCAGGAATGGCAAAGTTGTGCTCGCGAGCTGAATGTGTCAAGTAAATCAGCTATCAGTGAGGGCATAACGTGAGCGGTTTGTAGTATACTATACCGTAGGCGAAGAGCTTGCGAAGGTTGTCACCAGTAACGACGCCAGCAGGAACGATATCGAGCAAACCCATTTTTGTGAAAAGGAAGAATAAAGAGGAAAGAAGAGCAAAGAACAAAAGCGCATGCTATTTAAAGCCATTTTTCTCACACGAATGAGCCGGGGGAGGGTCTCCGTTCCCGAGGAGAACTCTCTCCTCCCGAACCGATTGTCAAGGCGACGCATCAAAACTGCAATTCTCAGTAATTTTCGCAAAACAAATGGCCACTACCGATACCAGTTGAGTAAGCTGTGTTACCACGGTTACAATTCATCTATATCCTGGACATTGACAACAATCTTACACTCGAAAGGTCTCCTTTTAGCCAATGAAGTCTGCTTGTCTAGGCACGGCGCGTGTTTTCGGGGTCGAAATTCCCCAATAGTGGAATCCGGACTTCTCCGTCCACATCAACCTCCACATGTGATTCTAACACTGGTCGGTCCGATTTATTGAGTTATCGTTTGTGTATTTCCTCATGAATCCAGATACAAATTTAACTGAGCTAAGTAACTCGTAATGACCTTTTTTCGACAGCAGGAAAGCTATCACCAACGGCCCAGGTTCGTGATCTGCTCTTAGACTAACAAGATTTTGCGGGGTAAAAGCGGCGAATTTCTATACTACCAAACCTTTGGACGTCCCGGTTCTTCAAAGTATCTGTGTGGGAGATCTTCGGGCTTTGTTGCATTGGCTATATGCACGGGGCAGTTTGACAAGGAAATTTCCGTAATGCAAAGGAAAAGCGTAGAAGCAATGCCAGTAATTATAATCAGAGAAATTGTCTATTCATGCCTCTTCTTTGATGAGCCACTTTTCTCTGCAGCTTCGTTTTATCTTAGGCAGGCGATATTCGAAGTGTTGCAATGTCGGTATGTCGAACGTGATCTCGTACGCTTATCATGTCAATTTGAATCTTAATAATGCCCGTTTTGCGATAATAAACCCTCGAACCTCGTCCAAGTCTCGATCGTAATCTCTCCTTCTCGGCACACGTTGTTGCAGGCAAACATGACCCAGTTTAGCGCAGAGCTATTGAATATTTCGTGGATACATCGCTACCATCTTTTACAAAGCATGCAATGTAAATATATGTATAATCAATAGCAGCATATCATATACTCCTGTGTTAATAGCGTTAAAGTCATCTTACGAAAGAAGGAAGCACTGTCTAAAAGCGTTAGTCGGTTGCTGTGGAGATCTATACGTTGATAACTGAGGCAGATACACTGCGCTTTCATATCTCTGTCATTAAATTCTGCTGAGAGCAGACGGAAATAGTCATCTATGCAAGCAGCAATTAGTGAAGGGATTATTCATCTTGTTGTAAAAGTCGTTGACAATTGTCGAGATCACTGCCAGGACGCGCTTCGCTCTGCATGACTCAAAATTGGACCTCACCAAAAGCAAGTCACATTCGCTCGCAGGCATTGCCAAGCAGCTCCGGACGTCTCTTCGACTCAAAAGTGTCTCGGTCAGCTCTGAAACACTGTAATGCAGCGCGACGCTTCACAAAAAGGCTTCTTATTATAAGTATAACTAAAGTTTTCACTGATCTTGCAGTCTGGCTCACTCGAACTTTTCTTTTACGAGTCATGAGCGTTTCGTGCTAGAGATCGACCCCGAACGGAGGATCATCGAGGTAACGCGTTTGCACAATGAGTAACTTCTTGTTTTCAATCGATTCAACTGCAGCATCGTAGGGAACTGCCGAGCTGACCATGCAGCCTCTTGATCAAAACCTCAAAGTAATCCGCATCAATAGTCGGCAATGTCGTAAGTTTTTACAGAACTCCCTAAAGAACCGTTTGTTTAATCCGAAACAAAAGACATTCGACAAGCATTCGTCAACAATGTACCAGTCAAATTTACCTTCACCGATGCAATTTCAGAGTTGTCGTTGGGATCGGAGGCCGATGTCACACACCATCAGTCGTACAAGAGTAAATACCTCACTGCATTGCGAGAAGCGGACGATGGAGAACTTTCAATCGAATTGCCGGAGGATGCCGTAAAACCAGTATGTGATTGCAATTTCTAAATAAACCAGCACCGAGCTCACGGCGCTTTCACTAGATCTCTGAGCTGGAGGCGCAGGCTTTGGCAAGTGGATCCTTTGTGCGCGAAGGTAGTTTCAAGCTAATGACACGACTGGCTCCGAAATTAAACACAGCTTGCATTAGATTCGCCTGAAATACAAGACACACCTATACCAGATGAAAAGCAACAACAACAAAGCCAACAGCAAGAACAACAGCAGCAGCAGCCATCGTCCGCAACGCCCGCAGCACCAAATGTATCATATGCACCACTCACAATACGCATCGATTATTCCTTATTAAATCCACGATCAGGACTAGTCTTTGTAGAACCTGATCCTGATGTGGCACCCTATGTAAGGACTCTCGTTCGGAATTAATTCGTTGCTCAGATTCCTTACAAAATTCCTATTTTAGCGCTACTACCATGTATATACTGTCAATCAACCTCTACCTGGAGGAACGCGGGCATGGGTGCCATGCATAGACCGACTGTCAGATCAATGTACATGGGATATGGAATTCATTGTACCTATGCGGTTAGGAACTGCTATCTCACAACAAGACAATGAGGATCCATTTGATGATGAGGAGGATACGATGGTTATTTGCAGCGGCGAAGTCATGGAACAAGTAAGAGCAGGCAAGAGTTGCCATGTCAATTCTGTCTTTGTTTATGCACGCTTTATACTAGGTTGTACATCCCTTCGACTCGTCAAAAAAGATTGTTCACTACAGCCTAGCAGTACCAACCGCCGCACCTTTCATTGGATTTGCTGTTGGCCCCTTTCAGATGATCAAATTGACACCTTCACAGCTGCAGGAGGAAGTCCTGACGGCTGCAAATCTGGATGAAAATCAGCAACAGAGCTTACTCGCTGAAATTAACATGATGTCAACTATCTACGCATTTGCATTACCAGGCCACAGCGATGAATTAACAGTTAGCTGCAGCTTTTTGATGCATGTAAGTTCCTCTACTTTGCAAGGTTCTTGGGCGGATACTGATAGAGCATACAAAGACCATGCACTTTTACGGGCAAGAGTATGGATCATACCCATATGCAGATTATAAGATTGTTTTCGTTGAAGATGCATGGAATGACATTGCATCAAGCGCATCACTTAGTATCTGCAGGTAAGCGTTCGATGCCTTGGTATGCAGGGGAGAGATAGTCGCTCTAAAGTCATTCAACTCTAGTTCCCATCTGTTACACTCTGCCGATGTTATTGATCAAACTTACAATACGCGACGGACGTTGAGTATAGCTCTGGCAAAGCAATGGTTCGGCGTCCACATAGTCCAGAAATCATGGCCGGATATTTGGCTTGTGATAGGCCTTGCGAACTACATGGCATCATTATTCATCAAACGGCATCTTGGCAACAATGAATATCGATTACGTCTGAAAAGGGTATGCATGTTCACGAAGAGATATCAAAAATGTGTATCTAATGCCGTTTCTTAGGACATGGATTTATGCTGCTCATTGGATATCAACAGACCACCATTGTACAATACGGCATTGCCACTACCATTGGACCCAGAAGATCTTAACTTTATTGAGCTTAAGGCTCCACTTGTCTTATACATGCTTGACAAACGAATGTGTAAAGGAGGCAGTACACTCGGCTTTTCTCGAGTTATACCCAAGATCCTCGTGTCTGCCATGAGCGGTGAACTCGCCAACAATGCATTAAGTACCCACCATTTCCTCCGACTGTGCCGTAAAATTAGTGGTTTCGACACTCGAATATTTGCTGATCAATGGATATACAAAAGCGGATGCCCGCGATTCAACTTTTCTTACCGCTTTAATCGCAAAAAGATGGTCGTGGAAATTTACATGTGGCAAGAAAACACAAATGTGCGTGGAGCATCAGACAGCAACGACTATCTGTATACACCATTCTTTACAGGCAACTTTATTGTCAGAGTCCACGAAGCTGATGGCACTCCCTACGAGCATATATTGGAGATTCAGTCCCAGTCACAAAAGTTTGAAGTGCAGTTCAATACAAAGTACAAACGTATCCGTCGAAATACGAAGCGCTTTATTGCCAAACAGGCAGCAGCCGCGGCAGCTGTAGCGGAAGACGATCCAGAGAAAGACGAAGAAGGAGGACAGACAATGTTGGATATCATACCTATGCTCGGTCTCGGTATGCCTGTCTTTGAAGATGAAGAGCAGCGGCAGGAATGGAGGATAGTCGAATGGGGTCAGGACGAAGATGATACCAGCGGTGCAGCGAGTGCCACATTTGACTGGATCAGACTCGATGCAGAATTCGAATGGCTTTGTATCCTCGAATTTCAACAACCAGATTACATGTGGGCGGCGCAATTGACAAAAGATCGAGACGTTGTTGCACAGCATGAAGCTATTGAAGCACTAAAACGGATGCCTTCACTGCCGACCTCGACCAGTCTTTTGCGTGCACTTTTGGACCCAAAGACATTTTACAAAATTCGAATGGAAGCAGCGTATGCACTGGCATCGGTAAGGGACAAGGAAGTCAAATACAACGCTATGGGCGTTGAAAAAAATGACTTAAAATTATCGCTATAGTGTGCAACACCGTCTCTTGGATGGGCTGGACTTTTGCAACTTTTCAAAGCTTTTCAGAAACGCTATTGCTTCCCACTCCCACAAGATCGCATGGATTTGGACAGCGATATTCCTATTGTTCCAGTCGTACCAAAGCCAAACAACTTTTCGAATCTTCCGGACTACTTTTTGCAAAAGGCCATGGTCATTGCTTTCTCTGAAATACGAGACGAAACTGGGTTGCCTCCTCTAAAAGTACGACAATTCTTGCTGGATCTCTTAAAGTACAACGACAATACCGGGAACGAATTTTCAGACAGCTACTATGTTGCGACTTTGATATCCGCAGTTGGAGACTCGTTAATTCCAGTCGGCGAGTCACAGGGAGCCATGGATGCAGAGACAGAGCAACTGCTGGAAGCAGCTAAAGCTGAAATCGATCGTTTCCGAACGCTTGACTATGTTGTGCCCTCTTATCACAATGTTGTAACGATTGCATGTCTTCAGGTAATCCAAGAATATAGTAGAAACTTGAAGGCACCTATTCACGCAGCCAGTAGACCATCACAAAGCTCATGGTGAATGGGTTGATGGATGTTGACCTCTCAATGTTCCTCTTGTACTCCAGGTAAGTTGGACTCACTCATATGTATCAACCACTCTGATATCTAATCTCCATTTCCAAAGATATGGCAATTATTTTGAAGTACGCTGCGCAGCATTTGACAGCCTCTTTGTATTATGTGGTCTATCGGACGATTCGCTTGTACAATATTTCATCAGCATCATCAAGTACGATCCCTCTACATATATTTCGCATTATGTGGCACGAGCTATGCTGGCATGGCTAGGTCTCGCCGTGAAGGAAAAAATGTCAGTCTCGCACAGCGCAGGTGTCCGGGAGGAGTTCGCCGAAGAAGAAGGGGGAGCAGCGATCGAAAACGACCAGCAAAAGGTTCAGGGGACGGCGCAGGATGAATTGTATTCTGGTATCGAGGATCTGCGGAAACGCTTTGAAGCGAACAAGGAATTGCAACAAACTCTTTGGGATATGTTGCATTCCTCCGAAAACCTGTCAATATTGGATCATTGCATTCGCAAGTACATTCTACAACTATGCGAATATCTATACAAACCGATCGATTCTGGTCTCAAGGTCACTATCCACATGCCACCTACATCCGAGCAACCAGCTACAAGCGAAGAAGCACCCACCGAAGAGCGTCAAGCGCCCATACTTCGGTTGAGCATGTCACGGCCAGCAGCAGCAGCAGAAATCGAAGCATCTGAAAAGAAACAAAAGAAGTCATTGAAACGAGCCAGGCCCGAGACCACTGTCCCTGTATCCCCTCCACCATCATCCAATGCCTCACCTGAACCCGTCAAACCATCCGCTCCCGCTTTTGATCAGATGCCCACTGATCAACTCAAAAACTGCCGACGTATTTTGGGCAAACTACAGAAACATCGCTCAGCCATTCTATTTCTGCAGCCAGTTGACGAAGACTTGGACCGTGCTCCAAACTACTATAAAATTATCAAGGAACCGATGGATCTGGGCACAGTCAAGACAAAGCTCGACCGAGGACTTTACTCATCCTTTGAAGATTTCGAGAGCGATATTCGACTGATATTTCACAATTGCTTCCTTTACAACCGACCTGGCACATACGTGTACAACGAGGGTCAAGCTTTGGAAGCAATATTCGATGAGGAGCTTGCGAATCTTCGAGGCAAAGAAGAGACGCAAAACATGACGATAGTCGAAGGGCCTATACCGATTATTAGCCCTCAACCTGTGCGGGACAAGACTGACATGGAGAAATGCGAAGTTGTATTGTCGAATCTCATGGAGAATCAGCATGCCTTTGAATTCTTGCGGCCAGTAGATCCTGTGAAGCAAGGAATTCCATACTATTTCGATATCATCAAGAATCCCATGGATCTCGGTACAGTCAAGACTAAGCTGCGAAACGGCAAATATAGCAGTATCCAAGACTTTGACAAGGATATTCGTCTAATGTTTCGCAATTGCTACACTTTCAATGCTCCCACCACATATGTATACAACGAGGGCAAAATGCTGGAAGAAGCCTACGACAATGAATGGAGATCTGTATTTGGCCAAGAACCAAGAAGTTCGTCACTGGTGGATGAATTGGTTACGCAACGGCAGCCAAAGCCCAAGAAACGGAAGACCGAGAAAACGGAAATGGAAAAATGTGCTTTTATCTTGTCAAACCTTATAGACAACAAGCATGCACTACCATTTCTGGAACCAGTGGATCCTGTCAAGCTCAACATTCCTCAGTACTTTGACATTATCAAACATCCAATGGACCTGAGCACCATAAAGAATAAGCTTAATAGCGGGCAATATGCGAACAGGATTCAATTTAACGACGACGTGCGATTGATGCTATCCAACTGTTTCACGTTCAACCCGCCGGGCAACTTTGTTCATAACGAGGGCAAACAACTGGAAAAGGTATACGAAAAAACATGGTCGAAACAGTTCAAGGATGAAGCTCCACAGGCAGCAGCAAACGTGCCCACACCGGACTCAACGCCCGTTGCTCAGGTTTCTACTCCAGCTCCGCAACCACCACCGCAACCGCCGCAACCATCTCCACCACCGCCTGCCGCGGCTACTCCTGCTGCTGCTCCTGTGATCCAAACGCAACAGGATCCAGCAAGAGAAGCTTCTCCCACCATGCCTACGACGACGGTCACCGTCAAACCAGCAAAGTCAGACATGGAAAAATGTGCCGATATTTTGGAGCAGACCATGCAGGACAGACACTCGACATTTTTCCTGGAACCCGTAGATCCTGTTAAGTTGAATGTGCCAACCTATTTTGATATCATCAAGCATCCAATGGACCTTGGCACGATCAAGGAGAAGCTTAACAGTGGACAGTACACTGAACCGAGCCAGCTCAACGACGATGTGCGGCTGATGTTTAACAATTGTTACACCTTCAACCCTCCAAAGACGTTTGTTCACGAAGAGGGCAAACTTCTAGAAAAGGCTTACGAGCGACATTGGAAGAAAGCATTTGGGACCAAACCGCCCGGTGGTGGCGCCAGCCGAGCACGGAGTAGCACGATCTCACCGCAAACAGACATGGAAAAGTGTACAATCATATTAGAAAAACTCATGCAGAACCGCCACGCTACAGCCTTTCTCTTACCTGTCGATCCCATCGCATTGAATATCCCGCATTACTTTGAAATTATCAAGCATCCAATGGACTTGAGCACCATCAAGAGAAAGCTGGAGAATCACGAGTACAGCAATCCGAATGAATTTGACAGCGATGTGCGGCTCATGCTCCAAAATTGTTACACATTCAATCCGCCTACGAACTTTGTCCACGGTGAAGGAAAACAGTTGGAAAAAGCATACGAGAGAGAGTGGAAGAAATGGTTTAAATAGGGCTTGTCTTTCTCTCTGTTTCTTTCTCTTCTTTACTTCTCCTTCTAGTTTGTATACATCAAACTACAACGTTATCCAATGTACATATCGCTATGTTGAACCCCACTTCTGTAATATAAACAAACAACAATCTTTTACTTTTTCTCTTCTCATTTTCAAAATGCAAAAGAAAGATACAATTCTCTAAATCTTTGTGTAGATAAAATGTAATTCGTATATCGTTGGCGTGGGTTTGGTTCCGGCAGACCAGTCCTACTATTTAAAGTTGCAGCGAGATTAGCAGACGAAGCTGAGTTATAAGGGAGAAAGAATCGAAAGTTTGCCAGTGTATAAAGTTGTGTATAACGACGGAGATAGATAAAAGAGGAGGAGAGAAATAAAAAGATATAAGTTTGGTGATGAGAGAGGAATCACGATCACTGAAAGAATGTGAGTGGGCTGGGGGTATGCATATAAAAACGGTGAGTATATATAGAGAGAGATATAAAAATGAATATGTGATGAGAGGTTTTTAGAGACAGGGAGGGAGATAGAGAGGGAGAGGGAGAGGGAGAGGGAATGTGAATAAGACAGAAGTAAAGAGGGATCATTCGCTGATAACTACTTTTTTTCTCTTCATGCTTGAAATGAAGGTTGTTCCCAGAATAACTGCATTTGATAGAGCTGTTTGGAGCTTGAGTTATCCAAATCATCGAGACCAGATAATATTTCTCTGACGCGCTCATTAATCTCCTCCCGTTCCAATACTACAGGTGTCGCTTCGTCGTCGTCCTTGTCCTCTAAGAATTTGTTCATTCGCCGAATATCCTTTCTAACTTCGTGCACCGTCTTGACAATAGATCGCAATCTAGAGTTGAGTTCCTGGAGCTGCCGTTTGTTGACATACATGAGTTCTTTGAGCTCTTCAAGAGACTCGGTAAATGCAATCGTTTCGTGTTTGAGCTGACGGAGTGCTGGCACTGGATTATCGTAGGAATACATCTGATCATGCAAAGTCGTCTTTATAGACTGCATCAAGCTATCGAGATCCCTGGCAATATCAGCCGTCATCCATACACTTTCTGTTCGCAATGAACTGTCCACGTTGCGTAGGTAGTTTGTCTGTCGTTCTCGATCCCTTGATTTGCGTTCAACTAGGCTCGTGACAGATGTAACGACCAGCTCCAGCGACGGGTTCTTTTCGGCACCGCCATCATCGTCGGAAAGGATAGTGTTGAACATGCGTTTGTGAAGTGTTTTCGTCTCCCAGACGGTTGCATTCAATTCTTCGAGCTGCCGGGTCAACAGTTCGAATGGATCCTCGTCCTCTGAAGACCGAGAAGATGATGCAAACGAGCTTCGTCTGCTACGTCCATACAAGCCGTTACTGCTGCCACCGACAGATCCACCACCGAGGACACTCGACCAAGAAATCGGACTCGTTAATATTGAATCATCCATCATTCGCGGCGACCAGGCAGTGCTGTTGCTATCCGGAACGTCACCGACAACCAAGCTTCTCAACTCGGCTGTTCCGTCATCTCGCAGAGGAGGAGCCGCGTTGGGTGGTAGGCGCTCCTGCGTCGGTCCAAAACGACTTTTCGAGCTGCTGTTGCTATGCACAGGCGAGAGTGGCCCGCCACTGCTGTTGTTGCTGCTGCTCCCGGTGGCTGACTGGATCTCTGCTGCTAGAGATGATCCTAAAGGAGTCAGGTACCCTTTGCCTAGAAGCTCCTCTTCCAAGGACTGGCTCGCTGCAAAAGCATCGTCTTCAAAGAGTTCGTCATGTGTTAGCGGATGCTCTGATGCCATGACAACGTTTGTGTGTGTTCTCGTGTACAGTGCGTGTGTGCGTGCGTGTGTGTGTGTGTCACAATCGAGAGTTTTTCAACCAGCAGAGAGAGAGAAAAGGTACCTTGAACTTTATTGGCTGGTTGCAGATTAGGTTGAGTGT
>KK100139.1:154941-169029 GCA_000611695.1 Rhizomucor miehei CAU432 | reverse complement strand
AACGACGGGAAGGAAAAGAAAGAAAAAAGAACAAATAAGTGCTATAGTATATATATATATATATTCTTTGGAGGTATTGTCTTTACCAAGATTGTCGACTACTCATGGAAGAGTTTGCTAGTCTGTATTCGCGTAGATCGTGTGTCAAATCATGCATACGCGTTCCCCACTTGTTCAGTCGAACGACCTCACATAAACGTCTGTTATGAATTCATAGCAATTTTGAAAGGTCAATCCATCATCTCCTTACCAACGCAGTGCAATTATCTTCTGTGCCATATTGATCGGCTACTTCTACTAATTCCTTTGCAGATGCTTCGGGATTGGTTGACTTTTTGACCTGCAATGATTCAAGTTTGGGTCTATTTTCTCCACTTAAAAAAGCAAGCAAAGTAACTGTTGATGATACTTACAATGTCTACTATCTCCTGATCAGACATGACAGAAGTCAAACCATCGGTGACCAGCACCTAAAGGAAACATTTTAGAGACCTGTGATAAAATCACAATCCTTATTATTACGATTCACTTGCCATGAACGCAGCAGGGTTGCTCTTGTTGATTGTATAACGCGCAATGTCAGGCTCGGACGAAACTCCATATTTTTTTAACCGTGCATCACCGAACGCTCGGCTGGTAGCAAGCATGCCCAGGATACGATCATCTCCCCAAGAATCCGTCATGACAAATCCAGCATATTTGCGTAACCTGTCATGTTCCAGAGGATTTCCAGGGTGATGATCGCCCGTCGTCAAGGTAATTGCTTTTCCCGTGTTCGCATCGCATAGTAAAATCCTAGAAAACGTGTACAATTTAGGATCACCCTGGCCTCGGTTTTTCCGTTTGCTGTCGAATTACCGCGTGTCGCCAACATGTCCTACTATAATATCGTACGACTCACTATCCCAGAAAGATTGTGCGTCGTGAGGTTCAATTATTGCAATGCTGCCAGTGGATCCTTCGTTGTTCTTTTCTGGATCATTTAATCTTCGCGTTTTTAAACATTGTACATCAGCATCCAGAAATGCCAGAGTTAAGCGTTGATCTAATGATAAGTCCGTGCTGGACACATTGGGAAGAGGACGACCGCTCTCATCAACATAGCCCACAAATGCTGGAGGAATCTTGAATCGTCGAAAATATCCTCCATACGCACGTAAAGATGATAAGATGCCGGAAAGATCGTCCAACGTGATCGACTCTATCCGTTCGTGCAAATGACTCGATAGCCTTAGATAGCATATTATTCATAGAATGAGGTGCATGACAGCTGGATTTGAGGGCTTTATACCTTACCATTCAGCAACTGCAGGTCCACCGTGCCTGAAAAAAAAAAGAATTCATCGTCGTTCAGCATTTCCCAACGTTGCCTTCGCAACACAACTGCATACGCGTCTTTCTTACCCATCAAAAACACCGAAGTATGCCCTTGCGCCTACTTGGTTTGTTGCTTTTATTTTTGTGCCTGCCGTCAACTCTAAGGTGCCTGTGCTGTATCGATCTTCATTGTGATGCCGGGTGCCTCGTGAACTCTGGATTCCTTATGATTTAACGCAGTGTGAGCTCTAGTCGTGCATACTCGATTTTCGATCGAGCGTTACCGAGAATTTGTTTGGCTTTATGTAAATTTATGCGTAGTAAGTGGCCTGTTGAAGGAGAAAATTCAGTGATGGCCGAAACTGGACCATACGATCGGGTCATTACCGCCGTTCTGTGGTTTCGAATAGTAGTAAGGGAGAAACAATGACCGAGGAGAGCAAGAGAATTGCCGAGTGAAGGATCGTTTAACGTGTATAACGTGTCGAAGGTACCAAAGCATATCGGTCAGGTGCTGTGTGAGGCGTGCGAATTTGTTCCGAAATGAATGCAGTGCTTGTTCTATGTTGAGGAACTCTGCAGGATATTAGCTAACTATTCGGCTCCGCACCGGATACTGGTCAAGTATTGATTGCTCTCCAGTATGTTGGTACAACAAAGACCTTGCACTTGAAACTTTACAAACGACATCCGGAGATGTATACACTCAGTGCACGTGGACATACGAAGCTCTCGCTATTTGACAGTTTCGCACATTCACACTTTCGCATATATTGAATAAAGTGATGTTAGCAGTATCGAAATGATGATCGTTTTAAGGAAATCTGTCCATGTCGATCAACAGCTCCAGGATTAATGGTGTTCACGAGAAAACATACAAGAATGATCTTTCCAGTCAGTCAAGCAGAAAGAAACAACATCTGCTGTCTTGACAACACAAACAAGTGTCGACATGAAAGCGAGCATCAGCGATATATGTACCACCGACAGCTGTCAACCATTCGTATTGTACGTGAAGGAAACGGATTGATCCACATTTTAGATCGTTTGTACAAGCCTATTGTTGTTGTTGAGTGCCACAAGACCTCTACAGAGTATTTATACTATGCGTTTATAGATAAGCCTTTTCAATGGCTTGAGCAAAATCATCCAAGAGATCTTGTGTAGTTTCTATTCCAATAGAGACTCTTAGAACGGTATCCGAGATGCCAAGTAGATCCCTCGTGTCCTGATCCAAGTCTTCGTGAGTCATCGTTGCCGGAAGTTCGATCAGAGATTCCGCGCCTCCGAGAGATACGGCTAGTGTAACGATCTTCAACTCGGACACCAATCTGTGTACGTTGCTCAGTTCGCCCTTCATGCGTACAGATAGCATGCCTCCGAAACCTTTCTGCTGGCGCTTTGCAAGTTCATGCTGAGGGTGCGATGGTAGGCCGGGATAAAGGACCTGGTCAACGTATGGATTTTCTTCAAGGAAACGGGCCACTGCCAATGCATTCTCTTCGTGTTTTCTCATGCGGACTTCCAGGGTCATCAATCCTCGGCGTGCAAGATAGCAATCAAATGGTGAGGGCACTGCGCCGGTTGTATTTTGCATAAAGCGCAGCCGCTTTCCAATTTGCTCGTCGTTCGTCACCGCTACTCCCATGGTCACGTCCGAGTGACCATTGATATACTTTGTAACCGAGTGCATCACAATATCGGCGCCTAGCGACAAGGGATTCTGAAAGTATGGACTCATGAACGTATTATCGACAACTACTTTGGCTCCGTGGGAATGGGCAATTTCGGCTACTGCACGAATGTCCACAAGTCGCACCATGGGATTCGTAGGTGACTCTATCCAGACAAGCTAAATAAAAGTACGTTTCGCATTAAATGCCACTGGCATACGCAACATCTTAATTATAGCCCTCACTTCTCACCTTTGTATTCTCTTTCAATGCTGACTTTAGGACTGCTGGATTATCAAGGTTGACAAAATCCGTCTTTATGCCGCTGTTTACGGCTATCTCGGTCAAGAATGTAAATGTTCCTCCGTACACGCAATCACAACAAACAACGTGGGAACCCGGGTCAAGTGTTTGAAGGATTGCGGCAATAGTTCCAACTCCAGAAGAAAATGCAGCGGCATATTCACCGCCCTCTAGCGAGGCTATAGCAGTCTCAAAATTGACACGCGAAGGGTTATTTAAGCGTCCGTAGACATAAGTGTCTGAAGACTAATCGATTTGCTTCTCTTCAGTTCAATGCTGTCATCGACAGAAACAGAAGTCGTGTTTGAGTGTCTATATTATCAATACCTTGTGTGTCTCGGCACTAACTTTGAAAGTTGCCGCCAAAGTGATGGGGGGAATAACAGCGCCAGTAACTGGATCAGGTTCCTGGCCAGAGTGAACTGCTCGAGTGCTGAAACCAAGGGAGGATGGAAAAGTCATACTATACAAGCAAAGAAAAGAGAGAAAGGAAGGTTCTGATCACGTCTTTTAACGTGTCTGTGACACCACCGCAGCGCGATGATAGGACAGTAGCTGGATCGCTATGCTGATAGGCATTCATATTTGAGTGGACCTTTGCCCCTAAAGAAATGTTTCTACCTTCTTTTTCTCTATTCCTTTTATTTTTTTCGATGTGAATCGTTGATTATGCAAGATGTTGAATGCTTTTTGAATTCGGTCACTGATTTTCTGCTAATGGGATGCATTTCGGATAAAATTTTGATGGCGATCAATGGATCTATTCGGATGAGCCGGAGCGGAAGAAGAGAAGGAGAGATCACAAACCGGCTAGAAACCCAACCTAGATGATCTATCCAAGTTCGTAACAACATTGATGCATTCAAGAATTGACAGAAGCTGGAATCTAACGACGGAAAGCCAGGACGTTTCTAAATAAAAATATACCCGATTTATATTGATCGACTTGTAACCTGTAGCTGCTGTGTCATCTTGAAAAATCTGTCAGTACACCGATGGTACCCTTTAGCTTTTCAACTTATTAAAATGCGCGTCAGATAAATATAAGCAGCCAAATATCTACTTTCAACGACGATTTATGTATCTTATCCCTTCTTGTGCAACAATCAAAAATCATCACAGTACACTGACAACATCGAGAAGGAATTGCAAATGTGACACGTATATAACTTTTGACAATGTCAATTCTTTGTTTCATTTCTTTCTTTCTCTTTCTCTTCTTTTCCTTTTCTTTGTGTTATGAAAACAACCCATAGAATATGTGTATTTGAATATTCGTTTATTTGTTAACAACATACTACAGAACGGTGCGTATATACTCTCAGGGCTTTCATGTGGCATTTATCGTATGGGAGAGCAGCTGAAAGACAGTTTCGACCGAAACCCATGGTACCCTCGGTCAACCCGCCCCTCCTGACATTGTCGACAACATATGAATGGACAACCACCAACAAGTTCAAGAAACTTTGACAGACGGTTGATCATGTCCCAACTAGGACCAGCGACAACAGCTAGGTGGACCGCCTGGGACCTACGCAACAAGCAAAGTCTGCAGCTGGAAGGATTCAGAGGCCCAACATCTTCAAAATGCAGAAGACATCAGCTATCCCAGCCGATTTGAACTTGGAAAAAGATATCGTCCTATCCCAACCCATTCCAATTATTCTAGTGGTACCGACACGGATGTCTCAAAAAGGGTCTCGAGCGTTTGAAATGAGGCCTCTCAGTGAAACAATCGGTTGAGGCGTTAAGTTGGAATATGCATCGGAAGCCGCAATAGCAGATCAACGGATTAGAAAGGAGGCGGGCGACAAGCTACAAGATATAAGTAGGACTTGGTGAAGGCTGCACCCTTGTCTCCTGAAACCTAGTGCTACGTCCAAATGGACAAGGCGGTTTATCATCGAACTGCAAGCCTTGCAACCCGAAGGTGAAGCAAAGTATGTCCTGTTATGAAAAAAGTAACTTTCATTGGACTAATATTTCTATTCCGTTTGAAGCGTGAAGTGTCCTCAGGAGCTTTGGATCCGCCTTACCATATGGTAGGAAAGCTCTAGTGGAGGAACTTGAAAAGTTTGGCAGACCTATATCTATGCTTTTAGATAAAAACAAATGCTGGGTTGATTGTCGGTAACTTGCAGTCCTTGATGACAAAATACCGGAGAACATGCAGCGACTCCAACAAGTCGGGCGAGCAACGTCAAACGTTTCGAGATAACAAACAACTGCTATAAGGGGCAAGGGATCCTCCTCATACAACACTGACGATAATAACCGCAAAGGAGACAAACGAAGATGCTGAGAGTCTGTGCTTCGTCCGTACACTCTAGCCTAAAAACCCAGGTCTAATATTTCTCTGTACGTATCTTGTATGTGAGCGCTCGATTTAATAATCACGAAATAAAGCGACATTCTTACATGGTTTATATTCTTGATTCGAGTAGGAGAAAATGTAAGGTTTTGCTGCCCAGAGGATGGTACAGGGGTATTCGACAATTGATGCTAAATCGAGCGCCCTCTGGAACTGGTTTCAATATGTATATTACAACGAAAACAGGCTAATTCAATTGTCGGTAATGGAATTCATAAATGGGTAATTACATCCTATGTAGGAGGGCTTGATACGAAGTAAAAAAGTTGAGTTTGCATTAGGCATCTGATACAGAAAAGACACCATAGCACGAGCCTTAGGCACTAAGTTACGCATGCTGGCCTGAGCTTTTCCAGAATGAGGCAATCATCCCTGAACACTAGCCACGTATTCTCCTCCTATTTAAATCTAGGATCCACCGGATTACCCTTCTCATTTAATCTCTTTATTAAAGGATATGGCGGATCAATGGGAATATTAGAAGTTCGGTACCCCCAGCAAGAACCAGGTGTTTTCATCCTCACAGATTTATATCACAGTCATTGGCAAAGATAGTTCTTGTCAGGGGCGAAATCAACGATGTCGTTATGCATCTGATAATCTGATCAGATGGATACAACGCGTGCTATTTACATTCACCGTGCAGGGTAATACTACCAATTTTATATTGTTTGTTGCACATTGCTAAGCCCTGTCATCAGAGCTACGACAGTATCCGATCCTATTGAGAATGCAGTGACAGGAGCATCTGGGATATTACTAAGCCAGCCCTCGGTAGAAATTAAATATGAATATTTAACTCGTAGAAGAGCAATTATTTCGCAACGCTTTGTTATCATGTCTGCATCGCTCACCGGCACGTGCCTCTGCAAGTCTGTCAAATTGACGATCCAGGGTACTCCAGAAGACTGTGAGACCTGCCACTGTCGCCACTGTCAAAAGAATGCGGGAGGGCCCTACCAGATCAACGCACTCTTTCCAACGTCAGCCGTAAATGTATCTGACCCTCAAGGTTATGTCAAGAAATACGTCATTCCTGGTTCAGAGGTCAACAGCGGTGTCGAAAAGCACAAGTTCTTTTGCAGTAACTGTGGTTGCACAATGTTTGTCCAGTTGATGATACACAAGGGTGAAAAGACCATCATTAAGACAGGCATATTGGATGCATCGGAAGGAGGTCCAGGGTGAGTTCAAAGCTAGCAAAAAAAAAAAAGAGAACTGCAGGTAGGGATTGCTGCTGCTAACTGCCCGATGCTTTTCTCGCCGTCAGACTCGGATCGTTGACTCCAACTTTTGAGACATTTACAAAGTACCGCGCTTCTTTTGTCAAGCCATTGGATAATGCCAAGCAATATCACGCCGCCGTTGCATCTGAAACAACCTCTGATAGCTAGATAAATTCTTTTCATTTTGCTAAATGGATTGAACTTCACAAATATCTATTTGCATGTAGTACCCAACGATTTCAAGAAGGAAATTTCCAGGAATGATGTACTTATTTCGCCTTTCATCCGCTTTATTTAACTAGGAGGGTTATATGATTTACTTAAGTAGTATCACCAAATGAAATATGGGAGACAGCTAGGTAAGGTACCAGCAGAACTAATGAAGTTGGTCCACTTTGCGGTATCATGCGTTGGGAGAAATGCTCGCTTCCTCGATGACAGGGCAAGCCACCCATTAAACTTCCTGCAAGAGAAAAACTCAGGTTCCTTTTTTATCACCCACAAGCATTTAGATCGGCATGCCCAAGTCAAAACGTGCCACTGTTGGTAGGTTCAGAGGAAATTGACACAATGCCATGGTGCTAACGCTTACATAGTAAATCTTACAAACACTGAAAAGAAGGGTCGTCAGGGCAAGGAAAAGTTGATCGAAGAGGCAAGTTTGACAAGCTGAGAATGTGGATCAAGAAAAATAGATCATCTAACATGTGAGCATAGATCCGTAGCTGCTGCGACAAATATGAATACATTTGGGTCTTTTCCGTAAAGGACATGCGCAACACATTCTTAAAAGAGATTCGAAATGAGTTTAAGAGCTCACGATTCTTCTTCGGCAAAAATCGAGTCATGGCCAAGGCACTTGGTGATACCCCGGAAGAAGAATATAAGCCTGGTGTCGCAGCTATTGCAGAGGTATGGGATGAGGGCCGAGGGAGTTAATGGGAAGAATGATTAGAGAGAATGTGCTTGTTTTTTTTGTTGACGAAGAAGTTCATAGGAATTACGCAACGAAGTTGGATTGTTATTCACGAATGAGCCTTACGATAAAGTTGTCGAATTCTTTTCAAACTACACACAACTCGACTATGCTCGATCAGGAGCGATAGCATCCCAAACTGTTGAATTGCCCGAAGGCCCAGTATATCGTGGTGTCGACCCTATGCCTCACAACATGGAACCTCTGCTGCGTTCTCTGGGCATGCCCACTATCCTCAAGAACGGTGTCGTAACATTGCCTACTCCATACACTATTTGCAGAGAAGGCGATACATTGACTACAAACCAAGCACATCTCTTGGTAAGTTGAGATTTGGATAGGGGATTGGGAGAAGAGTTACAGAGAAATTAAAATATAACATCTCTTGCAGAAACTGTTCTACCATCAACTAGCCGAATTCCGAGTTCAGTTAATCTCCTGTTATCATGACGGACAAGTCAAGCGCCTTGTGGACCAATAAACATCATGTTGTGCATTTGTTTCAAAGTATGCATGTTGACAGCCCCTGGAAAATAGGCGTCTGTGCGGATAGAATCGCGTGGCAGTCCCTGCTTTCTTAAGGGTTCTGCCTCGTGAGTCCATGGTTCCACGTTTTACTGCAAAAGACACGCACCCTCTCTCTCTCTCTTTTCCTTTTCTCCTTGCTATTGCTCCTTGTCGCGCGCAAGTCTCCTTTTGTTCATCCATCATCCCAGATAGTTGGGGACCCGCTTCTTTCCTTACACCGGTAAATTGTCCGAACAGTGGAAATTACAGCCATGACAGTTTTCGTGTCAGCGGATATGCACATGGACGGTCTCTCCCACGGCGATCGGGAACATGGGTCCCTGATTCTTTTGATCAGTCCAGGCGCTCTATTACTCGTATCATGCATGGGTGGAGACAAGCCATATTTGCTGCAGAAGCCCACACGTCAGAATGGTATTAATGACGAGCAAAATGGTTAAGAATATGGTAGGAGCATGATGCATGACAAAGACTACAATCAAAAGACAAGGGGTGAAGAAGAAAAGGGCAGGATGCAAAGAGCCCTGAACTTCATTTTGTGTTTTTAATATCGAATGCCAGTATTTACCCTGCTTCTCAATTGTACAAACTGCTAAACGGTTTATAACTGTTGTTACAACGTAATAGATATTTTTAGGACATAGAGCAGCAATCATTGCCATATAGTAGCTGATCCCCCGATACAAGACAGGTACATGTTATGGATCCAATAATTGCAATTCCGTTGCTAATGTTGATCCGGACAACAATACGGGTTCGGGGAGGTTGAAACTGAAAGGAGAGCCTATAATTTCTCATCAACTGAGCCCTCTTTCTTCTCCATGTGACGACAAGGCGACAATTGATGAATAGGGGATTAATAAGGGGGGACTTATTCCGCAAAAAAGTATTACACATCGGGATCATATAGACTTAGTTGTAATAGCCTATAAGGAGACTAACCTTTACCAACTTTGGGTTCCAATGAGTTACCAAGCCAGAACTTTTGTCATGATGCAAGCGCACAGAAACTGATCAGCACATTCTCAATTTTTTTTCCTACACAGCACACACGCTGACTGAGTGCAGTTCCCAGACAGAATAGAATCTTCCTCCTTTTTGTTCCCTTTCTTGACACCTGTTTTTCTTTTCCCTGGAGACTGGAAACGTGGGCTCCCAGTTTATCAGCAGGGTGTTGGTAAAGGAGGCTAGGGTCGCAATTAATTCTTTATAAATTGTAGGCAACGGACGTCGATACTTTTTTCTTTTCATTAGTTTCATCTACACATTCTTTTACTTCTTTTCCAGTTTACCATTGTTTACACGCGACTTTTCTTGACACCTGACACTTGACAATGGACATTAAAAACCTCCTTTGCCCTCACTTGTCTTCTGGCGACCACGACCAATTGCCTGAATTTCCCTAAGTGGCAGCAGAACCATGGACAACGACAGCATTGTCGAGTCCTTCCACTTGTGCTCTATCTTCACCCGGCACTCCTACATTGTCATCACCACCAGCATCTCCAGTATCTTTACCCAGCCTCGCTCCTCCTCCTCCTGCTCCTCAGCCTAACCGCACACAGACGCGAACACCCTGGACACCGAAAGAGGACTACCTTTTACAGCAAGGCTACATGCAGGGTCTTTCTTGGGCCATGATTTCAGCAACATACCTCCCACATCGATCACGAGGGTGCTGCTGGGGCCGGTTCAAGACTCTGCAGGCCAAGGCTATGGAGCAACGCGAATGGAACTCTGACGAGGACGAGATGCTTGTCATGGCAATCAAGAAGCACTCTGCACTCTTCAAACATGCTTGGAAGGCGGTCGCACAAGATATGCGCAACAGATCCTGGAGAGAATGTGAATTCAGATCTGCAAAGCTTGCAAGCTCCATTCGAAAGAAGCAACCACAGCGAGCAATCTAAACGGGAAACATATATACAACTTTTTGCAACTCAAGAAAAAAAAGGAACCAAAGAAAAAAACACCAAGAACATTATAATTTTGCAAAGCGGTGGAAGCTATCGAACACATCCCGTACAGAGAAGAGTATATATATATATCATCACTTAATATTTGTTTTTTTTCTCTTCCCCTTTGTATGTAAAAAAAGCTTTCTGACCGCTCCGTCATCGCGCATACCGTCTTCCTCCCTCTCTACCCCTTATTGTTCCGCTTCTTCCCAATACCCAATAACTCGCAGCGGTGCTACATGTAAGGATTTTATTTTTCTTTTTTCACACTATGCTTTTGCACATTGCAGGTGGTTTAAATATTATGCATTTAATAAACGATCAATAATCAAAAACTTCACGTTTAAAATTTTCATTGTTCACCAAATATACCGCTCAAAACTCGGGCGTCCGTGCGTCAATTGGATGAATTTCAGACAAAAGTTAACCGAGATCTTTTTTGTTTGCTGATCCCATGCAAGTTTCAAAGTAAGCTTTTTTTATTCTTCCTCTTCTTCCATTTTTGCCTTGGAAGACACAACACAAATGCATTCTTGTCGTTGTTTGTTGATCCTCATTTTGCTATGGCTATCTGGTGCAACTTGTCATGGAGGATCGGCGAATATTCATGAATATCCTCAACATCGTCGAATCGCTGTTATTGCGCCCAGAATGTCAGAAAGCACATTGACACCAGTCGTTGCTTCGCTCTTGGATCTTAATCTGGAATGGTATTCATCTATCAATGAAACTCTGAGCCTGAATACAGTATGTGTTACGCCCGATTCTGAAAAGTATTTCTCTGTAGAATTCTGATGTCTGTAATCATACCGACTTTAGGATCACTTTGCTGGATTGTTGGCCAATATACCCAACGGCGACGATGAAGAAGAAGCTTTGAATCTTCTGGAAAAGGCGAGTCGTGAAGCCGAAACACCCATCATTGTTTTTGCAAACGGAGTGCATCATGCAAAGCGTCTTGGCCTGAACAGCGTAGTCTACGATCAAGTTGGAGCAGGCACAAGGATGGCCGAGGAACTCGAGGAGCGACAAGCTTCTCATATCTTGTCTGTAAAATGCAGCAACGATGATCCCGACATTACCTTTGAACGACTTGCTGGGCTGGTGCAGAGTTTAGGCAACAAAGTACATGTCAAGACAATACAGCCAGATACATCAGATAGCGATAATCATACTGAATCACTTGGGAAGATGCTACGGGATGACAGCAAGTATGATTCAATTGTGGCACTGGGTACCTCGGTAAGAAAACATAATAGCATCCAGCAGATTCATAAATGACATCTCTAATCAAAAGTATATCACCATTTTCAACATTCACTGTAGTCTGCTGATGTGGTTGCCAAACATTTGATGTCGAGCTACAGAGAAGATTATCACGACGTTCTTGTTGGACTTTTTAACACTGAAAACAGCAATGTCAAGGAACTTTTCCACAATCATCAAAATACTTTTGCCATCTCGAATATACCCGAGATATCGTCACTAACAGCATTGTTCACTATGTACTTGCAGGTAAATAAGAATATTTGTCGTGTTATTCTTCCATAAAGTAAGCTGTAAGACGTCTCGTCTTTATATTTTTAGGTTACGAGAGGCCTGCATCCGTTCGTTCAGCATACAATTTACATCGATCCTATAGTAATCGACAATGCGACTCTGTCACGCTGGGATGGCAGCAGTTGTTGGTCTTACTACAGCTCGCAGTCCGTGGTCGGTATAGTTACTCCATGCGATGATAATGAAGATGGCATCTTTGAGCAAGTCTTCATTGCTGGAGCAACAGATCTTGCCCAAAGATTAAAGTGGCACGTCACGACAAAATATCACTCTGGGAAAACTGGAAGCTTGAGAAAAGTAATTCATGCACTAGCAAAAAGCAATGTTCGTGGTGTTATTGCACTTTTACGAGAGGACACTTGCCAGGAGCAATGCGAGGACGTCAGTTTCACAACAAATGACGTGCCAGTCGTGACGACGACGATCAAACTTCGACCAAAGATGGATGCAAGGTAAGACCAGGCTCCTCTTGCCCCATCGTCTTGCTGTTAAGAATGTTTGTGGGCTTACGTCTTTTCTTTTCTAATCATGCTTAATTTACAGATCAATTGCAAACCGGATAATAACCAGCGGTTTGAAGACCCCTATATGCATCTTTGAAAGCAGCGACCACGAGCCCAAAGAATTATGCACTGAAATATACCGCGCTTACAGCAGACTACAAGCCGAAAAGCATGTGCCAACGACAATGGAACAGTTTGTGCATGCTTTTCAACTTTCGCGTGTAAGCAGCTTGTATCGTGATATCTCTGAGACCTTCAAATCTCTTGACAAGCAAGATCTCGTACCTGACATGCTTGTTATTACCTGTCCGTCGATCTACCATCATTTTCAAAAGGTAAACAATGCAGATCCACACAAGCACGTCGTGCACATCTTCCGCAATTGTCCTGCCTCGAACTTACTCAAGACATTTTCATGTAATAGCATACCTTAAGTCGTCGCGCTTTTGATATTATTCGCGCCTTTACGGATGATTCTCAAGATAATGGATATGCCGCAGGTTACTTTGCAATGCTCGATATTTTATTTTCCAAAGATTTTGTTTTTAAACCACGCAGCCTCTCTAACCTTGTCGTGTCAACTTCCGCTGCAATGGCCCTCCTCCAACAAGATGAAACCGTGTCTCACCTTGGTTTGGCGGAAGAACGCTCACAGAATCTATATCGCGATCCAGCCTCCTGGTGGCATTCTACCCTGCTCTTTTCCATCCTCCATCCACTCATGTACCAAACCGTCTTTTTTTCTGGATGGTTAAACAAGTCCTCTACAAACATGTGTGTATTTGCTCGATGCATCGTGGCCGCCGTATTGTCGATCCTGCTGTGCAAGTTCATATGGAGACGGGCCAAGATCGCCGCTGCAAAAAGGGATCTTCCTTGGCTGTTGTCTTACAAGGAGCTCGTGAAGTCCCCATTGTCTTCGTGGCGCTACATATCTGCCGACTCATCTCCGAGTGTATTGTCAATGTCAAATATGCCGTGGCCCTCGCCGTCGGTGGGCCTGTTGTTGGGAGAAAACGATCACGCCACCACTTCATCTACAATACATGCCGTAAGAGGAGGTGGTCGATCTTCTGTAGACAGTGAACAGTTACGATCGTCCGCCGGTGAAGGCACCTCCAGCAATTGTCCATCGAGCTCGTCGGTTTCAAGTCAGTCTGCATCAAGTCAACGATCGGCCGCTTCCGCACCAATCGATTATTTTCCAATCGCCAGGCCCAGGATACCAAGGTGAAAATCAGCAAAAAAAGGATATGACAAAAAGCTAATGATAAACTGATCAACAATTCATAGTTGCATGTATAAACCCAAGAATGGAACAGGAAGCCATGTATTGGAGCGCTTTATTGGGATCAAGTAAGTCAATTGGGACTTGTTTT
The DNA here is from genome assembly GCA_000611695.1 of Rhizomucor miehei CAU432. Lineage (NCBI taxonomy): Eukaryota > Fungi > Mucoromycota > Mucoromycetes > Mucorales > Lichtheimiaceae > Rhizomucor > Rhizomucor miehei. Next base: position 155,235 of record KK100139.1, on the reverse strand, counting down.
CTGAGTCTGTCACTCACTCATTTATCAAAAGTCGAAACCTTCCTGTCTATGTCAAGCAGATCGGTTTGAGGTCAAGCGAAATCACTGACCAAGTATGCAAGGAAGTCAGCTTGATGAAGAATGCTCGCCATTCAAAACTCGTCGAATTCGTCGGTTTATGCATCGAACCTCACGGCGTGTACGTCGTAGAAGGCAAGTATTAAAAAAGCAGATTCTGTTCTTTTTTTTGGTTGACGATTCGATCGAATATATATATATATATATATATATATATATATATTATTATTATACAAC